>OZ036007.1:7657339-7667339 GCA_964035015.1 Corallium rubrum
AAATCAAAAGTATACTATACATGCAAAGTTGGCCAAACTGTGCGATTGAAGTGTTTTCTAGCTAATTCAACAAAAGCAACTATAAAATGGACAAAAGATGGAGTGAATGTTGAAAAGAACGGTGCTGTCAAGGGCCATTACCTAGTCATAAAGAGGAGAATGGGTGCTCTTCTTAGAATAAAAAATACAGAAAAGAAAGATGCCGGAGAGTATGTCTGCGAAGCTGTAAACAAATACGGTTCAGCCAGTCGGAAACTAAATTTGACAATAAAAGGTAGGCATTGCAATAAATGTGAATGAATTGGATTTACAACAAAAGAAATCGAGACTTTAAGATCTACGTCAACCTCAACGACGACATCCTTTAAACGAAAGAACTCTTTTTGCAAAACAAAGAGAATGAATAATTTTTAGTCCTAGAGTAATCTTAACGCCGTCTTCGTTCTTTGTACACCACCACTTGGAGCATTTGCACGTCTTCAAGACGACGTCGACGGCCAAAAGATGAGAACTGTTGCTTGAGATTGACTTCAATACGGACAATACAATCATTTTAGCACTACTGGGACGTTTTGAAAGTCATTAAACTAAATTCAAATACCAAATATAATAGGCAGCTAACCGTGACTTCTTTAGATTGTAAAACTTGTCTTGCTTTAACTTCCGTCGTCGTCTTCGCACCTTAAAGTCCCAAATGTTTAACCTTTTTGACTTCTAAAGCGACCAAAATCTACCATTTTATTATTTTACTCTTTTGGTAAATGCCAGACAATTTTACTCATCATGACGTAAGATCCTCGGCTCTATTAGTCAAAGGGTTAACTGGGTTTATCTGCTCGTCTCTCGTCCTTTTATAAACCCTTTGACTTCTAGACTTCGTTCGTTCGTTCGTTCGTTCGTTCGTTCGTTCGTTCGTTCGTTCGTTCGTTCGTTCGTTCGTTCGTTCGTTCGTTCGTTCGTTCGTTCGTTCGTTCGTTCGTTCGTTCGTTCGTTCGTTCGTTCGTTCGTTCGTTCCTCCCTTCTTTCCTTCCTCCCGTCCTCCTTTTTTTAGTGTGAATCTCTTGTAATCAAAGGGTTAACTGAACTTATCTGCTCATCTCTCTTGCTTAGCCTTTCGAGTCCTTGAACGGTGTGCTGGGATGTTCATTATATTTCTTCTTTTAAACCTAGGTGAGAATAAAAAACCCGGTGTTTCTGGAGAGGGTATGTGATAGAGCTTTTTATAAACTGTACATTTGTTATATTTTTGGTGTACATGAACAGTTTTAATAACAAACATCTCTATATTGCTTTCTTCTCTCTAAAAAGGAAAACCTTGGTTTATTAAACCACCTGTTACTCCAGTACAATTCTTAGCTTGGCCAGCTTCATCGGATATAAAGTTCAAGTGCGAGGCTGATGGCGAGCGACCTCTTTCATACAGATGGTTTAAAAATGGCAAGAGTGTTATATATCGACCACTTGATCCTAGGATGAATACAACACGATGGTACCTGCGAATCAAAACTGCAATACCTTCTGACAACGGCTTGTACACCTGTGTTGTATCAAATAGGCTGGGAAATATTTCAAAGGGTATTAAATTTACTGTTTTGGGTAAGTGAGCTCAGAGTATTTCTGTTTGTCAGTATAGTATAGCCCACTTTCATAATGGTGATTAATTTGAATATCCTTTTATGTGAGTCTTAATAAGTTTTTTTGGCCTTGTTTGTGTGTCTTCAATTGTCCGTAACGACAAAGATGGCGACTTGTACATTTAAGCACAATCATTTGTGTAAAGTAAATATTGTTTCTTGTACAATTATCGAAACATAGGTCTTTAAAAAGATCAACTTTGGTAAATGAAGTTGTTGCTTACTTAATCCATGTTAACATGATAAACAATGTTTATCAAGTAATTTGAGGTCGTAAAGCATTGTGGTTAAATGTACTGCAAGTGGGTCAAAAATGAACATTCTGTGTTACGCTATATACGTATGTCAGGTATGCTATTTAGACAAGAAAAACTGTTCCCACTAATCACCTAAATGTTCAATTGATAAACAGCCTGCGTAGCCGGCGCTAGGGATTGGGACGGCTACGCAGGCTAATTGCGAAATTTCATTGCAGAAAAAGGATGAACAAGGCCAATTTTATCGATAGGCTATCCCAAGAACAAAACAGTCAAAAGTGGCAGTAACGTAACGTTTGAGTGTCGAGAATTGGCCAGCTCAGTGCTGACAGATTACTGGTGGCTGAAATGGAATCAACTTCCAAAAAATTACCGAAGAATTCAGTTGAACGATGCAATGCCAGATTCTAATTCTTCCGATTATGAGATCGTCAACCCTAGACATTATAAGGCGTTTAAAGTGAGAGATATAAACGATCAAGACTTATACGGTGGAAGAGTTATTTTACAAAATGTGTCAAAAGAAGATGCAGGGCTCTACACCTGCCTTGTTAGTAACCATATTGGCAGGGCTTCGAGGAGTGCCTTCTTGATCATTGATGATAAAGGTAAAAACATAAATTGCAACTGGATTACGTTTTAAAATATAAATTTATCACAATCTCAATTTTCCTTGGCTATAACCTCAATTAACTACGGAATTAAACGAAAAGGAACGAAAAGGAACGAAAAGGAACGAAAAGGAACGAAAAGGAACGAAAAGGAACGAAAAGGAACGAAAAGGAACGAAAAGGAACGAAAAGGAACGAAAAGGAACGAAAACGAACGAAAACGAACGAAAACGAACGAAAACGAACGAAAACGAACGAAAACGAACGAAAACGAACGAAAACGAACGAAAACGAACGAAAACGAACGAACGAACGAACGAACGAACGAACGAACGAACGAACGAACGAACGAACGAACGAACGAACGAACGAACGAACGAACGAACGAACGAACGAACGAACGAACGAACGAACGAACGAACGAACGAACGAACGAACGAACCAACGAACGAACGAACCAACGAACGAACCAACGAACGAACGAACCAACGAACGAACGAACGAACCAACGAACGAACGAACCAACGAACGAACGAACCAACGAACGAACGAACCAACCAACCAACCAACCAACTGTTAACGAAATCTGAAGAATGTTCAGGAAAAACTTTTTCAAGGCAATGTTCTGTTCTTTTCCAACTCCGGCGACCACGGAGTCTAGGCGCATTTATTACAGGCCACAAATTTTACTAATATATATTTCATATATTCTAGAACCTACAGTTAACAGCCATGAACCAACGGACATATCCACAAAGATCGCAGAAAATGTAGAAATAAAACAGAGCAGTTCTAAGTTTATAATTATTTTGATAGTATTGTGCATCGTTACCGTTCTGATTTTTGCGAGTATTGCTGCATATCTTGTTTACCACAGAATGAAAACCAAGGAAAGAGCAGTGTATGATTATCGGAATGTAGCACAACACCCGGGAAACCGTTTACAAAACGAGTACGTTGATTTGAATCAGTACAAAATTTGATGTTCAGAGAAGAGCATGACTCGTGTCCAATAGTTTAAAGGGTAAGAGCAACAAAAATTACAAGTACACATTTTTAAATTTCTGATTAACAAACTGTCTTGCGATGGTAATCCAAGTAAACAAACAACTCTTGTGCCAAACAACAATCACTAACTTCGACAATCTTCGAGACAATCTTGTCGTTCGCCATCTTGTTGTAAGACCTTGCCTAATTAACTGTCGTCCCGAGCTTGGTAAACATGATGAAACTTATTCTTCTGGCAGCTGGATTTCTGTGGTATGTTTTTAAAGTGTTGTGGTTTAATCAAGAATGAAAATCATCTACAAAAAATGAGTTTCAGACTTATATATATGAAAGTATGGCTAACTAAAGTTTTCGCTTTACCCAGCTTGTGACGTCACATGCATATCAAAAATGTATCCAAAATGGCAGATACTGATTCAGATTAGCAACTTTAAAAATGCAATTAAGTTAACGTTGTTTTATTGGAATAATTTGGGTCTAAATAACACACTAGATTGCATCTTCATGTCATTGGTTTGCTCTTGAATTTTTTGTTTTTGTTGCCCATACCATTTAACTCAACAATCTCTTTACTTTATATTAAACAAAATACTTTTTGTTGATAGCGGGATAGCGAAGAGCTAAATTAGATTTTGATATAAACTATAAACATGTGTTATGTATTTCTATTGAATATAAAACATATAAATGGTGTTCAGAGAAGAAGACAACTCATACTTAAGGGTTAAATTTTTATTCTACGGATTGCTACCATATGTACTAGTTGAATAGCAGAGGAGCTTAACTAGATTTTGATATAAGATAATAGACCGGACATGGTGATGACGGACAAGAAGAAGAAAGTAGTTAACATCGTGGAAATGGCGTGTCCCAGTTGGCGAAATAGAGAAGAGAGTGATCGCCGTAAAACGGAGAAGTACAAAACGGTTAGGCAAGAAATGACAGAACGTTATGTTGGGTTCGGAGTTGTACAGTCCAATATTATTGTGGATGTCTTGGGCGGATTTAACAGAGATTTAAAAGAACGAATGAATGTGTTACTGGGCAAAACAGCTGCCGGCGCGTGTTGGTCAACATGCAGAGAACCATTTTATTGCATGCTGTGACAATTGTTGGACATGTGGTTTCTTAAAAACTTTTATTATATTATTTGTAGAAACACTTATTACTTATTGTTAAATTTAGGTTTAATTTTGCATGTATATTCCATTGGTATGTATTATTAGGGGAAAGGAGTTTGGCTTTGCCCCTCCCTGTAACCGAGACAATTTACAGAAACAATAGACATATGTCAAAAAAAAAAGAAAGAAAAGAAAGTCAAAGAAGGAAGAAAGAAGGGAGGGAGGAAGGAAGGAAGGAAGGAAGGAAGGAAGGAAGGAAGGAAGGAAGGAAGGAAGGAAGGAAGGAAGGAAGGAAGGAAGGAAGGAAGGAAGGAAGGAAGGAAGGAAGGAAGGAAGGAAGGATCGAAGGAAGGAAGGAAGGAAGGAAGGAAGGAAGGAAGGAAGGAAGGAAGGAAGGAAGGAAGGAAGGAAGGAAGGAAGGAAGGAAGGAAGGAAGGAAGGAAGGAAGGATCGAAGGAAGGATCGAAGGAAGGAAGGAAGGAAGGAAGGAAGGAAGGAAGGAAGGAAGGAACGAAGGAAGGAAGGAAGGAAGGAAGGAAGGAAGGAAGGAAGGAAGGATCGAAGGAAGGAAGAAATGAAGGAAAGAAGGAAGGAAGGAAGGAAGGAAGGAAGGAAGGAAGGAAGGAAGGAAAGAAGGAAGGAAGGAAGGAAGGAAGGAAGGAAGGAAGGAAGGAAGGAAGGAAGGATCGAAGGAAGGAAGGAATGAAGGAAAGAAGGAAGGAAGGAAGGAAGGAAGGAAGGAAGGAAGGAAGGAAGGAAGGGAGGGAGGGAGGGAGGGAGGGAGGGAGGGAGGGAGGGAGGGAGGAAGGGAGGGAGGGAGGGAGGGAGGGAGGGAGGGAGGGAGGAAGGAAGGAAGGAAGGAAGGAAGGAAGGAAGAAAGGAAGGAAGGAAGGAAGGAAGGAAGGAAGGAAGGAAGGAAGGAGGGAAGGAAAAAAGAAGGGAAAGAAAGGAAGGAAAGAAGGAAGAAAGGAAGGATCGCACCAAAGGTGTGCATCATGATATAAAACGAGAATAAGCTGCTGCAAGTGCTGTTATCGACTATATCACTACTCCATATGTTTTAATTTACAACACTCATTTCCGGTCCGGCTGCTTTCTTGTAGATCGGGGTAAGGTTACTAAAGAATGATTTAAATTCGGAGTGACCTTGATTGGCATAGCAAGACCAGGGTTATTTTTCCTGTGTGGAAGACACTTCATCAATTGATACACTTCTTGGATACTCAGATATACTCTTACGAAGAAGTAAGTATAGTGAAGTGTGTGGGTAGTGTACTACTCTGTATCACATTGATATCTTCAGCGGCTGTGGTTATAGAGTTCCAGCTCATTTTACACTGTGATGTCAATCGAAGATTTCTTGTTTCTTCTCCCGTGTCGTCGTAAATTGAAACACTTTTGAACAACCGTATTCTATTCAGTACCGGACAAAGCTATAGTATAGTCAGCATGTAACTGCTTCAGTGATGGTCTATTAGGATTTGTGTCTCGTAAATTATACTATATAATTTGCACACGGGTGTTTATATTTACACGTTAATCCGTTATTGAAATAATTATGGGACATATTGTTTATTTGTGGCGGTTCTAGTAATATGTGAGTTACTATTCCCTGTTCACAATCAACTCCAATCATTCTTGTTACGCGGGCGACACTAAATAAACAGTATGCCCACAAAATATCATGTTATATTACCTTATTTATATAATTTAGTCTTCTACGTATACATAAAGAGAAAGGCAACACGCGCGTTCGCTCGGCCTTGCTCCTCTAGACTCTAGCCTGTAGTTCAATAATGATATAATAACTATTCATAACGCAAATCTTGGTTCTATTTCCCTTTATGTATATAATACACTTGCGTCCACACTCTTCGGTGACCGAAAACGGAGCGTTTCGAAAACGCTCTCCAGAGTGGAGAAATTCGAAGACGCCGTTTTTCTGCACCAGTGTGGACTACCTTGGTTTCAGTCACCTAGAACTATTCATTCATACCACTCTAGATCTTTTTAGCGTTTTGCTAAACGGCGAAAACGATTCGGAAACGATAGTGTGGACGAAAAATTTTCGATACGAGGTTTCAAACGAAAACGGATCAGTGTGGACATAGCCAAATAATCAAGTGTCATGTAATATATCATACACGAGGAGGAGTGTTTCATCAGGATATCCAAACACTGAGACGTTTGTTGAAAACCGAGGCGAAGCCGAGGTTTTTTAACAAACTTCGAAGTGTTTGGATATCCTGATGAAATACTCCTCCGAGTGTATGATATAGCATCTCAAACAAATCAGTATTTTAAGAGAAAATCGAGATGAAAGTTTGCTTGATTTATGTAATTTCTTCCTCCCATATCCAAACCAGACACGGTACTGATTTCCTTTGTGTTTTCCTCATGAATTATTAATGAGTTTTATATATATATATACATATATATATATATATATATATATACACTAATACTTATATTGTTATTTAAACAGCCTATATATAGGTCTCGTGTTTTGCTATATGGCGTACTTTTCAACATTGTGGACGATTTTTCTTCTGGAAGTATTTCTGATTTCCTACATATTCTGTGAACAAGGTAAATGTAACCGTCCTATTCTTAGGTCCTAGCGCGGATTGACACTCCAATCGGATGAAAAAACGCGAGTGACGTCAATCCAGGCACATATTTACATGGAGAATCCTATCTGCTAATGGTACACTGTTTTTGGTTTTGAAACACTATTTTCTGTGCATCCCTCAATCTGTATCTGAAGGTAGCTGGAGGTATCTCTAGGTATCTGTGGGTATTTGGAGATATCTGTAGCTATCTGTAGGTAGCTGGAGGTATCTCCAGGTCTCTGTGGGTAGCTGGATGTATCCGTAGGTCTCTGTGGGTATTTGGAGGTATCTGTAGCTATCTGTGGGTAGCTGGAAGTATCTCAAGGTCTCTGTGGGTGGCTGGACGTACCCGTAGGTATCTGTGGGTATTTGGAGGTATCTCTAGGTCTCTGTGGGTGGCTGGAGATATCTGTAGCTATCTGTGGGTAGCTGGAGGTAAGCCTAGGTCTCTGTGGGTGGCTGGAGATATCTGTAGCTATCTGTGGGTAGCTGGGGGTATCTCTAGGTCTCTGTGGGTGACTGGAGGTTCCCGTAGGTATCTGTGAGTATTTGGAGGTATCTGTAGCTATATGCGGGTAGCTGGAGGTATCTCTAGGTATCTGTGGGTATTTGGAGGTATCTGTAGCTATATGCGGGTAGCTGGAGGTATCTCTAGGTCTCTGTGGGTAGCTGGAGGTATCTCTAGGTCTCTGTGGATAGCTGAAGGTATCTCCAGGTCTCTGTGGGTAGCTGGAGGTATCTCTAGGTCTCTGTGAGTAGCTGGAGGTATCTCTAGGTCTCCGTGGGTAGCTGGAGGTATCTCTAGGTCTCCGTGGGTAGCTAGAGGTATCTCTAGGTCTCTGTGGGTAGCTCGAGGTATCTCTAGGATCCGTAGCTATCTGTGGGTATTTGGAGGTATCTGTAGCTATCTGTGGGTAGCTGGAGGTATCTCTAGGTCTCTGTGGGTCGCTGGAGGTATCTCTAGGTCTCTGTGGATAGCTGGTGGTATCTCTAGGTCTCTGTGGGTCGCTGGAGGTATCTCTAGGTCTCTGTGGGTAGCTGGAGGTATCTCTAGGTCTCTGTGGGTAGCTGGAGGTATCTCTAGGTCTCTGTGGATAGCTGGAGGTATCTCTAGGTCTCTGTGGATAGCTGGAGGTATCTCTAGGTCTCTGTGGGAAGCTGGAGGTATCCGTAGGTATCTGTGGGTATTTGGAAATATCTGTAGCTATCTGTGGGTAGCTAGAGGTATCTGGATGTAGCTGGAGGTATCTGGGGGTATCTGGAAGTAGCCGAAGGTGTCTGGAGGTACTGGAAGTAGCTGTAGGTACCTGGAGGTATCTGTGGGTATTTGTAGGTATCTGTAGGTATCTGTAGGTATCTTTACGTAGCTAGAGGTAACTGGGTAGAGGTAACTAGGTATCTGTGGGTAGCTGTAAGTAGCTGTAGTTAGCTGTAGGTATCTGTAGGTATCTATGAGGGAAGCAATGAATTTGCGTTTATCTACGAAAAGACTTCTTTCGGTACCTCGAGTAAAATTAGTGAACTATGGTCAACGATCGTTCTCACATGCCGCGCCTAAACTGTGGAACGAACTTCCGGATTCAGTACGCCAATCTGAATCATTATCTATTTTTAAAACTAAATTAAAGACATATTTATTTAAACAATTTTATAAGTAATTGACTCTAGTTTTACCTATTTTATGTAACTAACTAGTTTATAGTACAATATTTGAAATTTGATGTAATATTATTATTAGTTGTTTTAAAACTTTGCATTGTAAAGCGCAATTGAGCTATAGGAAATGGCGCTATAGAAATAAATTATTATTATTATTATTATTATTATTATTATTATTATTATTATTATTATTATTATTATTATTATTATTATTATTATTATTATAAGCTGTAGGTATCTATGTGGGTAGCTTGAGGTATCTAGAGGTACCTAGAGGTATCTGTAGGCATTTGTAGGTATCGTTAAGTATCTGTATCTGTAGGTATCTTGGTTTGTTTATTACTGTTGTCGAACTACCATGCTTTTCTTTTTTATCAGATTCCAAACCAGTGTTTCTGAAATCAAAAGTATACTATACATCCAAAGTTGGCGAAACTGTGCGATTGAAGTGTTCGCTAGCCACATCAACAAAAGCAACTATAAAATGGACAAAAGACGGAGTGAATGTTGGAAAGAACGGTGCTGTCAAGGGCCATTACCAAGTCATGAAGAGGAGAACGGGTGGTCTTCTTAGAATAAAGAATACAGAAAAGAAAGATGCTGGAGAGTATGTCTGCGAAGCTGTAAACAAATACGGTTCAGCCAGTCGGAAACTAAATTTGACAATTCAAGGTAGGCATTGCAATAAATGTGAATGAATTGGATTTACAAGAAAAGAAATCGAGACTTAAGATCTACGTCAACCTCAACGACGACATCCTTTAAACGAAAGAACTCTTTTTGCAAAACAAAGAGAATGAATAATTTTTAGTTCAAGAGTAATCTCAACACCGTCCTCCTTCTTTGTACAACACCACTTAGAGCATTTGCACGTCCTCAAGACGACGTCGACGGCCAAAAGATGAGAACTGTTGCTTGAGATTGACTTCAATACAGACAATACAATCATTTTAGCAATACTGGGACGTTTTGAAAGTCATTAAACTAACTTCAAATACCAAATGTAATAGTCAGTTAACCGTGACAGGCGTGACTTCTTTAGATTGTAAAACTTGACTTGCTTTAACTTCCGTCGTCGTCTTCGCACCTTAAAGTCCC
>OZ036007.1:7679839-7682339 GCA_964035015.1 Corallium rubrum
TATATGTGGGAAGCTGTAGGTATTCTGTGGGTAGCTAGAGGTATCTGGAGGTACCTAGAGGTATCTGTAGGCATTTGTAGGTATCTTTAAGTATCTGGATCTGTAGGTATCTTGCTTTGTTTATTACTGTTGTCGAACTACCATGCTTTTCTTTTTTATCACAGCTTCCAAACCAGTGTTTCTGAAATCAAAAGTATACTATACAAGCAAAATTGGCCAAACTGTGCGATTGAAGTGTTTAATAGCTAATTCAACAAAAGCAACTATAAAATGGACAAAAGATGGAGTGAATGTTGGAAAGAACGGTGCTGTCAAGGGCCATTACAAAGTCATAAAGAGGAGAATGGGTGTTCTTCTTAGAATAAAAAATACAGAAAAGAAAGATGCTGGAGAGTACGTCTGCGAAGCTGTAAACAAATATGGTTCAGCCAGTCGGAAACTAAATTTGACAATAAAAGGTAGGCATTGCAATAAATGTGAATGAATTGGGTTTACAACAAAAGAAATCGAGACTTTAAGATCTACGCCGACAACCTCAACGACAACGTCCTTTAAACAAAAGAACTCTTTTTGCAAAACAAAGAGAATGAATAATTTTTAGCCCTAGGGTAATCTCAACGCCGTCCTCCTTCTTTGTACAACACCACTTGGAGCATTTGCACGTCTTCAAGACGACGTCGACGGCCAAAAGATGAGAACTGTTGCTTGAGATTGACTTCAATACAGACAATACAATCATTTTAGCAATACTGGGACGTTTTGAAAGTCATTAAACTAACTTCAAATACCAAATATAATAGTCAGTTAACCGTGACTTCTTTAGGTTGTAAAATTTGTCTTGCTTTTTAACTGCCGTCGTCGTCCTCGCACCTTAAAGTCCCTAATGTTTAACCTTTTGATTTCTAAAGCGACCAAAATCTACCATTAAATTATTTTATTCTTTTAGTAAATGCTAGACAATTTTACTCATCATGACGTAAGATCCTCGACTCTAATAGTCAAAGGGTTAACTGAGTTTATCTGCTCGTCTCTCGTCCTTTTATAAACCCTTTGACTTCTAGACTTCGTTCGTTCGTTCCTTCCTTCATTCTTTCCACCCTTCTTTCCTTCCTCCCGTCCTCCTTTTGTTAGTGAAAATCTCTTGTAATCAAAGGGTTAACTGAGCTTATCTGCTCATCTCTCTTCCTTAACCTTTCGAGTCCTAGAACGGTGTGCCGGGATGTTCATTATATTTCTTATTTTAAACCTAGGTAAGAATAAAAAAACCGGTGCTTCTGGAGAGGGTATGTGATAGAGCTTTTTATAAACTGTACATCTGTTATATTTTTGGTGTACATGAAGATTTTTAATAACAAACATCTCTATATTGCTTTCTTCTCTCTAAAAAGGAAAACCTTGGTTTATTAAACCACCTGTTACTCGAGGTTGTACTTTCGGCTTAGCTTGGCCAGTTTCATCGGATATAAAGTTGAAGTGCGAGGCTGATGGCGAGCGACCTCTTTCATACAGATGGTTTAAAAATGGCAAGAGTGATATACATCGACCACTTGATCCTAAGATGAATACAACACGATGGTACCTGCGAATCAAAACTGCAATACCTTCTGACAACGGCTTGTACACCTGTGTTGTATCAAATAGGCTGGGAAATATTTCAAAGAGTATTAAATTTACTGTTTTGGGTAAGTGAGAGTATTTCTGTTTGTCAGTATAGTATAGACCACCTTCATAATGGTGATTAATTTGAATATCCTTTTATGTGAATCTTAATAAGTTTTTTTTGGCCTTGTTTGTGTGTCTTCAATTGTCCGTAACGACAAAGATGGCGACTTGTACATTTAAGCACAATCATTTGTGTAAAGTAAATATTGTTTCTTGTACAATTATCGAAACATAGGTCTTTAAAAAGATTAACTTTGGTAAATGAAGTTTTGGCTTACTTAATCCATGTTAACATGATAAACAATGTTTATCAAGTGATTTGAGGTCGTAAAGCATTGTGGTTAAATGTACTGCAAGTGAGTCAAAAATGAACATTCTTTGTTACGCTATATACTTATGAGGTATGCTATTTAGACAACAAAAACTGTTCCCACTAATCACCTAAATGTTCAATTGATAAACAGCCTGCGTCGCTGACGCTGGGGATTGGGACGGCTACGCAGGCTAATTGCGAAATTTCATTGTAGAAAGGAGGAGGCCAAGTTTATCGATAGGCTATCCCAAGAACAAAAGAGTTAAAAGTGGCAGTAACGTAACGTTTGAGTGTCGAGAATTGGTCCGCTCAATACTGACAGATTACCGGTGGCTGAAGTGGAATAAGCTTCCAAAAAATTACCCAAGAATTCAGTTGAATGACTCAATAATAACAGACTCTAATTCTTCCGATTATCGGCTCATCAACCCTAAACATTATGAGTCGTTTAAAGTGAGAGATATAAATGATCCTCAACTATACGGTGGAAGAGTTCATTTACAAAATGTGTCAAAAGAAGATGCA
>OZ036007.1:7687339-7724839 GCA_964035015.1 Corallium rubrum
CATTTGGGATATTCACCATAATTTTAATCATGTGAACTTGAATTTGTCCACATGTCAACTTTTTCAAGTTGCATCAATCATGGCGGCACTGTGCCTTTAAATCTCAATTGGTTGTCTAAAGAGAGATTTCTACAAGCACATTGGGTCATTCCAGAAAACATCCACACCTCCCCCACGGAGAAAATGTGAAGTTGACCCCCTCCCCCCTTCGGAAGTCCTAGTACATTTTACTATTATCAGAAGTAGATTTATCCCCCTCCCCTCCCTGGATGGCACAAATTTCCTCTGTGGGGGAGGTATGGATCTTTTCTGGAATGACCCATTGCATAAAGAGTTATATTAGATCAATTGAGGCCAGGCCTTGAATGACATACTTTTTGCATCCAAAGACAAAAATGTCCTCCGATAATGAGTTTCCATGAGGCTATCCAAGGACATTTTTCTCTCTGCTAGGACAAAAGTGTTAACACTTAAATTATCCTATTATTCCTATACAGTCAGGAAATGACTAAATCCATGATAAAGAGTGTCTAACTATCACACGATATTATATCATTTATGTGCTATAGCCTATAGTATTAGTTAGTAGTGACTGGTATAGATATAGGACTAATAATGGCTACTTTGGTTAGGTTCAGGAGTAGGATGTTTCTCGGCACTGTCTTCTTCACTTGGACATGCAGATCGCTTCACTCTGACACTGAACAATATCCTCTGCATACTTTAATGTCAATGCACAATCATGGCCACCGGTGTTTGAACATGTGATTGGCACAGTTGTGCCTGCATGCATTTCCAGGCTGAATTTCCAGGCTGATCCCGCAATGGCTGCCAAAACATTTACACGCTGATCATTCAGTCATTGGCTGGGATATTCTATCACCGAACATTTTCTTATGATCATACGTCGGTTCAATCGATCGATCGATCGGGAAAATTTAAAAACTCAAAACTCCACTGGTGGACGAAAGTGTCCTACATATTACGGGGGGTAAATCCCTAGCAGCGGCTAAATGATGATTATCGGGGGACATGTCCTCGATGAAATTCAAGGCCTCATTGAGGCCTTATGCCAGATATATATTAAATACACTAGGGGCCTACATGCATGTAACTAAGGAATTTGATGTGGCTCCTAAATCCATTTCATTTCTGAAGATTTCAGAACTTCAACAGCAAGGTCATGAAATGATGTTAGTCACTAGTGGTGCAGTTGCTTTTGGAAAGCAGAGACTCAGACATGAATTACTTCTTTCACGAAGCATGAGACAATCATTAAGGCCAAAAGATTATTCAAAGGTAAAGTACAATCATTAAGGCCAAAAGATTATTCGAAGGTAAAGTACAATCATTAAGGCCAAAAAATTATTCAAAGGTAAAGTACATTGTATATGTCATCAAATAAACTTAATATACTAATTCAGTTTTTCGCTTGAATTGAATTATTAAGTTTTATAGGAAGTTTTTTGTCGACACTTATTACTGTCACTCATTTGCAACTCCCTTTTCACCCAAATCTTCAGAAGTTCGCAAGTTTGTTGATTGGGTGCTAGGAACCAAGCAACCAATCAAGTGCATAATTAAAAATGAACTACGTACTTCCCAATGAACTTTATGTGATCATGTATTAATCTCTCCTGTTCAGTGAATTAATGCAAAGTTTAGTTTTTTAATGAATTATTGTAAAAGTGTGTTTGTTCTTAGGATAACATGATGCCTGAGCTTGAGCCACGAGCTTGTGCAGCAGTTGGCCAAGGAGGGTTGCTTTCTTTATATGAAGCAATGTTTAGTCAGTATGGGTTGACTTGTGCTCAGGTAATAACCAGAAGTTTATTATGTAACAACAATGACAACACCAATGGCAAGAACACCAGTAACAACAACAACAACAACAACAACAACAACAACAACAACAACAACAACAACAACAACAACAACAGCTGAACAGCAACACTATTGAACAGAAACAACTGTAACACCTGCAGCAGTAGCAATTACAACATCAGTAGAAAAATCAGCAGCAGAAGCTACAACAACAGCATCAGCATGCAGTAACAACAGCAGCACCAACAGCAACAGCATGCAACAACAACAACAACAACAACAACAACAACAACAACAACAACAACAACAACAGCAGTAGAATAACAGCAGCAGCAACAATAACAGCAGCAGCAGCAGCAGCAACTGCAGCAGTAACAAAAGTACCATTGGACAGAAACAACTGCAACATCTACAGTAGTAGCAATTACAACATCAGTAGAAAAAACCCCAGCAGGAGCAACAACAGCATCAGCAGTAAACAACAGTAGCAGTAACAATAACAGCAGCAACACCTCCAACAGCAGCAGCAGCAATAACAACAGCAACACCAACAGCACCAGCACCAACAACAAGAGCAGCAGTAACAACAACAACAACAACAACAACAACAACAACAACAACAACAACAACAACAACAACAACAACAACAACAACAACAACAACAACAACAACAACAACAACAACAACAACAACAACAACAACAACAACAACAACAACAACAACAACAACAACAACAACAACAACAACAACAACAACAACAAAGTATGATAGGATGTGACTACATATGTTATATGTACTTCAGCTGACTTTTGCTTTATCGCTGTGTCTGTGTTACAGCTATAAAGAAATGATGGTACCACAACTTTTACCTAACCAAATATGTTTATAAAAGACTGCATTAATTATCTTTCAGGTTCTTGTTACTACTCCAGATTTCAAAGATCCTGAGCTCCGTGGCAATTTAAGATCAACCATGGATGCATTAATTAAAATGAACTGTGTACCAATAATCAATACAAATGATGCAGTAGCTCCACCGCCCGGTGAGGATCACGATTTACGTGGGGTAAGAATATGCACAATAAGACCACGTCCACACGTATGCGTTTTCATAGCGTTTTTGTATTGTTCTTGGTCCTCGGGGGAGTAGAAAACAATGGTCTCATTACCTGTAACAATATGAAAACGCTAGGAAAACGTATACGTGTGGACGTGGCCTAGTACACATACCTATTTAATTACTTATTCCCACAAGTGGTTTTTGAAAAGCAATTTACATATATTAAAATAAAGTTCAACGTGACTGAGTCGAAGGCATATTAAAGGCGCTCCAGGCAGGGACTATAAGCAAGCACAACGCGAACGTCAGCACGACGACCCAAGTACAATAGTATTTTTCAACCAAAACAAAGCTTTGAATAATTTGCAGTCCCAAGAGTAATCCCAACGGCCAACACCGTCCTCGTTGCACGTACGTCAACTGATCGCGTTTTCACGTTAATCTATTATACGATTAATCTATTAATCGATTAGGCGTTAATCTATTATACGTCATTTGTCGAAGCTATATCGTTGCTTTTTAAATGTCTTACGAACTACATAAAGCATACAATATACGATGTCCTGATCCATGGTTTATTTTAAATGCAGTAACTTAATTGCCGTCGTCGTCCTCGCTTGCTTAAGAGTTAAGATCCAAACTAAAACTCGTAATAATAATTATCTAATTTTAATACAATGGATGAATATTTGATTGTTCTGCTGATTACTGTTAATTTACTCTTTCTTTTGGGATTGTTTCTTTAATTTGCATAGTAAATGATTATATTCTCAACTTAAGAATTGAGTGTTCAAGTCAAATCTCACATGTTGTTTCTCCTTGTTGTGTTTACTACATGAAGAAGATTGAAAGTTTTCGATCTGATCGAAACGAATGGCTAAGTCAATCCACGCAGTGGAGTGGATTGACTTGAAATTCAAGCAAGGATCGACTTGAATGTCTCCAATCTTATGTACTGTTTAATAAACGAGCAGGAGTGTTTTATCAGATATAAAGACACGAGGCGAAGCCGAGTGTTTTTATATCTGATAAAACACGAACTGCGAGTTTATTGAACGGCTTCAAAAACGAACCACTTGGTAAGTTCATTGGCGTAGTAAGTTTGAAAAATAACCTTGTCTAAGCCCAGAAAATCAAAGCTAAAGTTTATGTATATCAGGAGGTATCTTTATCACATATAAAGACACTGATTAAACTTTAATTTCTTTTGAATGTTCCTCATGAATTATTAATGAGTTTTTGAATCATCTATAAAATACGATTTGACTTGAAAATTGCTTGATACGCATGAGTGAAGTTGATGCGTGTCGTGCTAAATGACAGACATTGAGGGAAGCACAGAAAATAGTGTTCCAAAACCGAAAACAATGTTCCAAGCAGATCGCATTCTCCATGTAAACATGTGCCCGGATTGACTTCACTCGCGTTTTTCGATCTGATTGGATTGTCAATCCACTTCATGTAAGCCCTCAACGAATGAGTTAACAACTGATATGCAGCGAGATATTATTGTTGCATTATAAAAACATATTTACTTGTGGTGCTCTATTTACTTTTTATTTTATTCCATTTCACAGTTTAAAAGAACGGTTGATTCGGTAAGTTGTACATACGTCTGTTTCCAGTTGCTCCTAACATTGTTGTATTGGTCACGGAAGCAAACGGTTATGACGTGTTATAAAAGGGTGTCCCACATCAAGGGTTAAATTTGATTGACTCTCACATTATAACGTACTTAAGGGCTCACAATGTAACGTAAGGTCTCACAATGTAACGTAAGATCTCACAGCGTAACGTAAGGTTTCACAACGTAACGTAAGGTCTCACAATATAACGTAAGATCTCACAATGTAACGTAAGGTCTCACAGCGTAACGTAAGGTTTCACAACGTAACGTAAGGTCTCACAATGTAACGTAAGATCTCACAATGTAACGTAAGGTCTCATGACGTAAGGTCTCACGATGTAACGTAAGGTCTCACAACATAACGTAACGTCTCATAATGTAACGTAAGGTCTCACAATGTAACGTAAGGTCTCATAATGTAACGTAAGGTCTCACAACAGAACGTAAGGTCTCACAATGTAACGTAACGTCTCATAATGTAACGTAAGGTCTCACAACAGAACGTAAGGTCTCACAACAGAACGTAAGGACTCACAATGTAACGTAAGGTCTTATAATGTAACGTAAGGTCTCGCAACAGAACGTAAGGTCTCACAACAGAACGTAAGGTCTCACAATGTAACGTAACGTCTCATAATGTAACGTAAGGTCTCACAACAGAACGTAAGGTCTCACAATGTAACGTAACGTCTCATAATGTAACGTAAGGTCTCACAACAGAACGTAAGGTCTCACAATGTAACGTAAGGTCTCATAATGTAACGTAACGTCTCGCAACAGAACGTGAGGTCTCACAATGTAACGTAAGGCCTCACAATGTAACGTAAGGCCTCACAATGTAACGTTAGGCCTCACAATGTAACTTGAGGTCTCACAATATAACGTAAAGGTTGGCAACGTAATGTATGGTCTAACAACCTATTAAAAGTCCTACTTGGGATATTAAATTTGTATGTATGCCATTGATGTAAATGAAACATGATCAGTGAACAGTTACGTATTCATCCAAAAACTGGTATAAAATGGATTAAAATGCACATTGAATGAAATATAAGGTTACCGTACAACAAAACGCACTGCAATACAGTGCAGTACAGTACAGTACAGTACAGTACAGTACAGTACAGTACAGTGCAGTACAGTACAGTACAGTACAGTACAGTACAGTACAGTACAGTACAGTACAGTACAGTACAGTACAGTGCAGCACGGTACAGTACAGTGCAGCACAGCACGGTACAGTGCAGTGCAGTGCAGTGCAGTGCAGTGCAGTCCAGTGCAGTACAGTACAGTACAGTACAGTACAGTACAGTACAGTACAGTGCAGTGCAGTGCAGTGCAGTGCAGTACAGTACAGTATTAACATAATACATATCGATAAATAGATAAGTAAAAAAATATATGTTTATTTCAGTTTTTTGAATTTAATTCAATTTATACTTTCAGGTTATCAGTTTAAAAGATAACGACAGTTTAGCTGCCTTGCTCGCCATTGAAATGCAAACTGATGTTTTGATTCTACTTTCTGACGTTGATGGTATTTACACAGCTCCGCCCGGAAGAACTGACTCCCAGCTCATGACGTCATTTCATCCCAGTGATTTAGAGAACATTGTATTTGGAGGGAAATCAAGAGTAGGGATGGGAGGAATGGAGTCGAAGGTATAATATATTCACGTTTATCAGTACGAATAGCCAACATGTCCTCTCACTTGAGTATCATGATAATCATCATTTCTTCACACAGTCGAATATGATGATTATCATGATACTCAAGTGAGATTCTGTCCCACATGCGGGATGTTAAACTAAATTGCATATAACAAAAGAGTGTTGTGGTCGGGGTCTGAGAGGCGGGACTTTTTTCCGGAGGGTTGTGGTTAGGGTTAGGTCCAACGGGGGGTTGTGGTTAGGGTTAGGGTTGTCAGGGGGTGTGTGGTTAGAGTTAGGTTTAGAGGTGGGGGTTGAGTTGGGGGTAGGGAATTCTTTTTTTAAAATGATGATTATTGTTAATTCAACGACATCTCACAAATGACGATAATCATCATTTCAAACTGAGAGGATATGCTGGAATAGCCTACGTTACCAGTCTCGTACCTAGAGCCTTCGCCGGCACGCAAACGAAGGCTCTGGGGACACGCTGACAAATCCGAGCTCGTCCTCAAAAAAAGAGCGGGAAAACACTGAAATATTTGGACTGGTCCGAGAGTCCGACACAAAAGTTAAAATTATAAGCATACTGGGCTTCTTTGTCAATATTGTAACATATTCTGAATTTACCCTTTCGTAAAGGTCGATGGGGGGCGCTTTTTCGAGAGGGGGCGCTTATTTAATGTTTTAGCAAACACCGCAATCTGATTTCATAAAAACGCAGAACTTTAATAACAATCTTAACAAGAACAATAACAAGGATTTAAAAAAAACTGAAACCCTAGTTCTCTGCTCTAGTAGATAGAATACAAGTTATATTTATAATGTAGCTAATTGTTCTCAATCAATCAATGACAAGTTCTAATATGCGCAATGCATATATTGTGACAAATAAAATGTTGAAGGACAGTTGATTTTATACCGATGTTCATGCGTCTCTTATTGGTTGGGTAATCATTTACATACAGTAGTTCCCTATCGAGAGGAAGGAGTGTAGTGGAAGGAGGGCGCTTATTCGAGAGGGGGCGCTTATTGGAAGGAGGGCGCTTATTCGAATCATTAGGGTAAACAAATTGCAAGCTATTAATTTATTAAAGCATACTATATCAAAATTAATGATATCTATAACAGTTTATCTTTAATTTGTAGACCTTCTGTGTAGTTTCTGCAATGACTTATCCAGTGCAACCCAAAAAACATCGGTTCCTTCCATTTGCGAAGATCTCGATCATGGAATAATCTCGATATGTCTATTTCGTGCGGCGCATGCCCTTTTCAATCGGCAACCGGGTACAATATTGCCCACGTACAGGCTCTCCCTGGAGGCTACCTGAGGCGGACGTACGACGGGCATTTTGCTCACCACACCAGCCTCCAAAGATTTTTCAATGGACTAGTATATGTATTGTGCACAAGTAGAGAATCACCCAGAACTTCCTTTGTAGTTTACGTACCTCAAATCCTTGTCTTTGTTTTAGGTGAAGTCCTCTTTGTGGGCCCTGGAGCGAGGAACGTCTGTGGTAATCGCGAATGGAGTTGGTTCTGAGTTTCACGCACTTTCCAAGATCATGGACGGTCGGAAAATTGGGACGTTTTTCTCGTTGGCTGAAAAGACTGGACCTTCTGTTGAAGAACAAGCAGAAGATGGTAATAACAATGAGAATACTGCTTATGTGATATTGATATAATGATGGTGGTGGTAATGATGGTGATGATGGTGGTCGTGGTGATGGTGGTGGTGATGATGGTCGTGGTGGTGGTGATGATGGTCGTGGTGATGAAGATGGTCGTGGTGATGGTAATGGTGGTGGTGATGATGATGGTGATGGTGGTGGTGAAGATGGTGGTGATGGCAGTGATGATGATGATGGTGGTGATAATGATGATGATAACGGTGGTAGTGATGATAATGTGATGATGATCTTATATTTATATCATATGAATGATGTGGGAAGTTATATAATCGTGTAACAATTCTGAATACGATTTAACTTTTAGCGAGACAAGCTGGGCGTGCGTTGCAAGCACTGGAACCAGAGCAGGTAAGATCAGACAGACAGACAGACAGACAGACAGACAGACAGACAGACAGACAGACAGACAGACAGACAGACAGACAGACAGACACAAACAAACAAATAAACAAACAAACAAACAAACAAACAAACAAACAAACAAACAAACAAACAAACAAACAAACAAACAAACAAACAAACAAACAAACAAACAAACAAACAAACAAACAAACAAACAAACAAACAAACAAACAAACAAACAAACAAACAAACAAAGAGACGGTCAGTAAGTCGGTCAGACAGTCATGAGGTCAGTCAGTCAACCAATTCCCTTAACTATCAGGGTTTTCCATTACTTGTTTCTAATCCTAACAATCCTTGATCCTAACTTGTTTTCAGAGGGCCCAAATCTTGTACCGTCTGGCCGATCTCCTGGAGGAGAGAACAACGGAAATCCTGGACGCTAACTCACGTGACCTGGAACTAGCAACAATTTCTCAAGACATGTCGGCACCAATGCTGTCCCGACTCTCTTTGACACCAAATAAAATAACTAATTTAGCAGCAGGAATACGACAGATTGCTGAAGGCTCCTATGATAATATAGGGCGCGTTCTACGTAGAACTAGAGTTGCAGAAGGTCTGGAGTTACATCAGGAAACTGTACCTATTGGTGTGCTCATGGTCATTTTTGAATCTCGTCCAGATGCACTTCCACAGGTTAGACAGACAGGCTATTTATTCATTCATAACTTTATTCTTAATTCGTCCACTCCTCCTTACATACATACATTCTTTCTTTCCGTCCGTTCTTCCTTCCCTTCGTTCGTTCCTTCCATCCCTCCTCCGTCTTTTTCCTCTTCCTTCCTTCCTTCCTTCCTTCCCTCCCTCCCTCCCTCCCTCCCTCCCTTCCTCCCTCCCTCCCTCCCTCCCTCCCTCCCTCCCTCCCTCCCTCCCTCCCTCCCTCCCTCCCTCCCTCCCCTTCCTCCCTCCCTCCCTCCCCTTCCTCCGGCCCTCCTTTCCTCCTTTCTTTCTTTCTTTCTTTCTTTCTTTCTTTCTTTCTTTCTTTCTTTCTTTCTTTCTTTCTTTCTTTCTTTCTTTCTTTCTTTCTTTCTTTCTTTCTTTCTTTCTTTCTTTCTTTCCTTCCTTCCTTCCTTCCTTCCTTCCTTCCTTCCTTCCTTCCTTCCTTCCTTCCTTCCTTCCTTCCTTCCTTCCTTCCTTCCCTCCTTCCCTCCTTCCCTCCTTCCCTCCTTCCCTCCTTCCTTCCCTACTTACTTACTTCCTTCCTTCCCTTCCCTTCCTTCCCTTCCTTCCTTCCTTCCTTCCTTCCTTCCTTCCTTCCTTCCTTCCTTCCTTCCTTCCTTCCTTTCCTCCTTCCTTCTCTCCCTCCTTCCTTGCTTGTTTGCTTGCTTCCTTCCTTCCTTCCACCCCTCTCCCTCCTTCCCCCTCTCCCTCCTTCCCCCCTCTCCCTCCTTCCTTCCGTCCCTCCTCCCCCCTTTCTTCCTCCCTCCCTCGTAACAAAACAAAGATCCTAGTAATCATTTTTACGATTTCTCTCCGACTTCTTTAGGTGGCAGCCTTGGGTTTGAGCACTGGAAACGGTTTACTGTTGAAGGGCGGGAAAGAAGCGTATCATAGCAACCACTTTCTTCTTAAAATAGTCCAAGAGGCTGTCTCCTTATATGCCCTACCAACGGCGGTGCAACTGGTAAGATAAACCTAATTCTCCAATAATAGTTTTCTATAATATTGATATTCAGTTGTGGCATAAAGGACCGGAGGCAGATCAACGTGGCCGTGTCGAGGCATATCAAAGGCGCTCCAGGCTGCCGCCAACGACACAGTTCAGACCACGGATCACAGCTAAGATGTTTAAGTTAAGCGTGCTTAAAATGCGCCACCTTGGTGCGTTTACACGGTCATTTAATAATCCCTTACTAAAACACGTACACCATTATTCAACCTGGCGGACGAGCTATATTTTTGGTTTTGGAAGCTTCGTATGGGTAGCGTGCGTTAAAGAACAACGGAAGACATCGGTACACGAGAAAGAGTAATAGCTAAAAGAAAGAAAGGAACAAAGGAACAAAGAATAGCGAGATGTAAGCTTCTACAGCAGGGGAAAAAATGCATTTTACCGTATTAATAACACCGTCTTAATAGCAAGCGTTTTTCAATCCCGTTGCGTTCACACGGCCAAGTTAAGCGCGATTAACTGATCGTGCTCAGTTTAATGCACCTCCTTGAGGTAGTGCAAACTAATCGCGATTAATTTACGCCGATCTGTTTACACGGACATTTTAAGCCCGCTTAAAATCAGATGTGGCTCAGATCCCGCTTAAATTTTGGCCGTGTAAACACTAGGGCTTAAGATGGGTAGACCGAGGAAGGTAGACGGCTTGCACAGAAAAAACAAACGAAAAAACTTTACCAACTCAAGCTGAAAACGCTATACTAACATAGAAAAAAATTATAAAAAACTAAATTTTGGCCGTGTAAACAGGGCTTAAGATACTGATAACCCAATGCCTCTCACTCCTTGATGGAACTAGTTCGTAATCCCCGAGCCCGGGCGGAGGGCCGAAGGCCCGGAGCCCGGTGAGGGTGCTAATCTCGACATGCGAGGAGTCTACTTTACACGCGTGTAGAAAAAGCGAGGGAGACGAAATCTGGGAAATAGTTTTCTCTATATATATATATATATATATATATATATATATATATATATATATATATATATATATATATATATATATATATATATATATATATATATATATATATATATATATATATATGTTTGGTACGACGTCACGCGGTAAGAATAGTTGGACACTGGTGACTAGCGACGAAGAAAACTATGAACTCCTCAAACAAATAGTATTTTGCTTTCGTTTATTTAAACGAACCGAAATGGAGCACGAAGAAAAGAAGGATACAAACAACCCGTTTAATATATCTTGAAGAGAAACCAGAGAACTTGAAGAAACCAAACGCCGTATGGTAAACAAAAACACGATCTGCAGTCACTCACTCCGTGGTCAAATATAACGGTAGGATTCTTGTTATATTTTTCAAGTTTTCGCTTAACCTAAACAATATACAGCTTCACGTTTTCGTGCTTTCCCTTTGCTCGTCCAAACCATAAATCAGCTTAACTAAAGCTAACTCAAAACACTACCTTTATAAGCTTATGTAGACGTGATGTTTTTCATTGGCATTTCTTCATTACTTTTATTATTAAATACTCATCATTCATGGCCATGGGCTTTGGCGATTTTTTTGGCTGTATTTCCAAATTTTCGACTGAAACGTTGTCTGTTTAATACTGCTTTCAAGAATCCGATTCTACCGAATTGTTTTTATCTCGGACTCTATTATAAATGTAATTTTTGAGCTGTTGACTTTTAATTCTGCCTTTGCAAAACATGTATGCATAGGGAAGCCATTTAAAGCTTGTTAAAAATAATCCCTTTTGAAACCTCCTAAAAACATTTTGTACAACCAGAATTTAATAATGAAATCTAAGTTTTGCTTTGATATGTTCATCTTATCCATAAATTATAGAATGAGCTTGAGGATTATCATTTGTTTTTATATATATATCTGTTTGTTTTTATATTGGCTGTAATTATCAGGTATGCTTATTTTAATCATGGGTGATTAAAAGGTGGGTGGGTGGGGGGTGTTTCAAGAAAGCATTTAATAAAAGCGGGCGAGGGGTTGTTGCATTCATGTATTTCTAGTTGTAGAATTAACTGGGCAAATGAGTGTTGACTTTGCGGAGGGAGGAAAAGTGGAGAACCTGGTGAAAAACCCTCGAGGCACCGGAGAGAACCAACAACTCCACTCACATGAAGCTAAGGTGGTCACCCCGAAGTAGTATTGAGACTTTTTAAGATTGTGGCTATAATATTATTTGTCAGTGGCGCTCCCGGCTGATAATCACTCCGGCGTTGGTAGGAGAACCGAGAATGGTCAGCAGTACTGTTGCATTTCATGAAGGGTTACATAAAGTACGCTCCGTCGCATCCCCTCCGCTATACGAAGTAGTTAGGGTTCGGGCGAAATTTCGTAATCGCCTCATCGAGATAATATGGAATTAATATATTCCTAAAATGTGTTTTCTTTTGTGCATTTTTTATGACGTTTTATAACGTTCAGAATTCTGTAAAATCACCCCTCAAAGTGCAGGAAATGGCGTTTCAGGGACTCTACATTCCAAAATTTTCCGGGGGAGCATGTACCCGGACCCCCCTTTGGTTTGTTCACCCCAGTTGTATCACCCTGGCGCCGCCACTGGGTCACCCATCCAAGTACTAACCCCATTCGATCAGGCTTACCTTCAGCAGTGAGAAGCAACGCACTAGCAGCTTGTGCCACTCATGCTTAAGACTTTATGATTAGTATGGGTTATCATAACATGAGAAACTTTGCACCTTGGTTCTAATATCTTTCCTTGGTGTGGAATGATTTTCTAGGTCAGCACTAGAGAAGCAGTGAGCGACTTGCTTAAACTTGAAGGAATCATTGACTTAGTTATTCCTCGTGGCTCTAACGAACTGGTAAGCCAAATTCAGGAACAGAGTAAGGGGATCCCTGTGCTTGGTCATGCTGAAGGGATTTGTCACGTGTTCATTGATAAAGATGCAGATCCAAATATGGCAACACGTATAGGTAAGAGTATGAATATGATAAAGACTTCGCACGTCAGACAAATGAAGGAACGGGGGGTTTCCTTTATCTCGGAAAAGGCTGAACACTTTGAAGCCTGAAGTCGAGTCTTAAGTATTTTATTCTGAGTAACACCAGACGATTTTATTCAGCACAGGGAGAGGTCCACTCCAGGCCTGAAAGTGTTAACTCCATCATTAGGTGCGTTAACACTATCGGACTTGGGACTGGATGTAGCAGCAAGTCTGCTAGTGTGAACGCAACCAGTAAGTCCTATACCAGTCCAGTCTCAGTCTAAATCCAGTCTGAGTCCTCTAGTGTGAATGCGACCACAGTTAGTCCTATACCAGTCCAGTCTCAGTCTAAATCCAGTCTGAGTCCTCTAGTGTGAACACAACCAGTAAGTCCTATACCAGTCCAGTCTCAGTCTAAATCCAGTCTGAGTCCTCTAGTGTGAACACAACCAGTAAGTCCTATACCAGTCCAGTCTCAGTCTAAATCCAGTCTGAGTCCTCTAGTGTGAATGCAACCAGTAAGTCCTATACCAGTCCAACCTCAGTCTAAATCCAGTCTGAGTCCTCTAGTGTGAACACAACCAATAAGTCCCATACCAGTGAGTCCAGCCTCAGTCTAAATCCAGTCTGAGTCCTCTAGTGTGAACACAACCAGTAGTAAGTCCTATACCAGTCCAACCTCAGTCTAAATCCAGTCTGAGTCCTCTAGTGTGAACACAACCAGTAGTAAGTCCTATACCAGTCCAGCCTCAGTCTAAATCCATTCTGAGTCCTCTAGTGTGAACACAACCAATAAGTCCTATACCAGTCCGGCCTCAGTCCAAATCCATTCTGAGTCCTCTAGTATGAATGCAACCAGTAAGTCCTATACCAGTCCAGTCTCAGTCTAAATCCAGTCTGAGTCCTCTAGTGTGAACACAACCAGTAAGTCCTATACCAGTCCAGTCTCAGTCTAAATCCAGTCTGAGTCCTCTAGTGTGAATGCAACCAGTAAGTCCTATACCAGTCCAGTCTCAGTCTAAATCCATTCTGAGTCCTCTAGTGTGAACGCAACCAGTAAGTCCTATACCAGTCCAGCCTCAGTCTAAATCCAGTTCGAGTCCTCTAGTGTGAATGCAACCAGTAAGTCCTATACCAGTCCAGTCTCAGTCTAAATCCATTCTGAGTCCTCTAGTGTGAACGCAACCAGTAAGTCCTATACCAGTCCAGTCTCCGTCCAAATCCAGTCTGAGTCCTCTAGTGTGAACGAACGTATTGTCTTTTTTAGTGATTGATTCCAAGTGTGACTATCCAGCAGCATGTAACGCTATGGAAACCTTACTCATCCATAAAGATCTCCTTGGAACTCAATCCTTTCAGGACATTTTGAACGGCTTGAGACACGAAAGAGTAAGACTACACACGTTAATTACTTTATATGAGTTCCAAACACTAATCTATAATTCTATTTACTATAAATACACAGGTGATTATAGAAAGTCGCGCGCGCTAATTGGTCGAGCTACTTCGGACTAATTCTCGATAATCACCTACAGCGTTTATTCAAAATGGCCGCCAGTCAAGTTGTCAACGCGACAGACGAGGAAATTAACAATTTTAAAGAAAATGTTGTTCCTAAAAGTACAAAAATGTGTATTTATACTAAAACAATTATTTGCCTCAGACTCAGTGAATATTGGTGAATAATAACCTCGACTTCGTCTCGGTTATTATTCACCGATATTCACCTCGCCTTCGGCAAAAAACTGTTAAATATTACTGAAGTGTGACTCCTGTGCAGAAAATGACTTTTGACCTATTTCCCTCCGTAGGTCGTTGTTCATCCAGCCCCACGTCTGTCTAAGGCTTTACCGTTCGGTCCTGTGCCAGCCAAATCACTGCGCAAAGAATATAGCTCACTAGAATGCACTATGGAGGTCGTAGACGATGTTAAGGATGCTATAAATCATATCAACAAATACGGGAGTTCTCATACTGATGTTATTGTCACTGACGATGGTGAGTGTGCGCACAATGGTTTTGTCACAGTAGCGCAATTGCGTTGCGCTATTTATAACAAGCCTCCAGGATAGACCACGATGCAATGTGAATTCAAAATGGCGTCGATCGTGTACTTT
Organism: Corallium rubrum; assembly: GCA_964035015.1. Lineage (NCBI taxonomy): Eukaryota > Metazoa > Cnidaria > Anthozoa > Scleralcyonacea > Coralliidae > Corallium > Corallium rubrum. The sequence goes on from OZ036007.1 coordinate 7,702,321, forward strand.
CACGAGAACGTGGATAATAGTTGTTTTGCTTCCCTCCTTACAGATGAAGCAGCGGAGATGTTCTTGAAAGCCGTGGATAGTGCGTGTGTGTTTCATAATTGCAGCACCCGGTTTTCTGATGGTTATCGCTTTGGTTTAGGTTAGTTTAACATCCAAAATTTAAAAAAATTCCCATTGTAAATTGGTGGCTGGCTTGCTTGCTTTCTTGCCTGCCTGCCTGCCTGCCTGCCTGCCTGCCTGCCTCCCTCCCTCCCTCCTGCCTTCCTTCCTTCCTTCCTTCCTTCCTTCCTTCCTTCCTTCCTTCCTTCCTTCCTTCCTTCCTTCCCACCTACCAACCTTTCTTCCTACCTACCTTCTTTCTTTCTTTCTTTCTTTCTTTCTTTCTTTCTTTCTTTCTTTCTTTCTTTCTTTCTTTCTTTCTTTCTTTCCTTCCTTCTTCCTTCTTCCCTTCCTTCCTTCCTTCCTTCCTTCCTTCCTTCCTTCCTTCCTTCCTTCCTTCCTTCCTTCCTTCCTTCCTTCCTTCCTCCTCCCTCCCTCCCTCCCTCCCTCCCTCCCTCCCTCCCTCCCTCCCTTCCTTCCTTCCTTCCTTCCTTCCTTCCTTCCTTCCTTCCTTCCTTCCTTTCCTTCCCTCCCTCCCTCCCTCCCTCCTTCCTTCCTTCCTTCCTTCCTTCCTTCCTTCCTTCCTTCCTTCCTTCCTTCCTTCCTTCCTTCCTTCCTTCCTTCCTTCCTTCCCTCCCTCCCTCCCTCCCTCCTTGATTCTTCCCTCCCTCCTTCCCTTCTTTCGTATAAGCTTAGTTGTTTAAGATATATAGACAGGTTTGCTGATCTACTTAATAAAATATCCGTCTTAATACAATTTACATTCTAATAATATCGTTTGCAGGTGCCGAGGTTGGTATCAGTACAGGAAGAATTCACGCGCGAGGACCAGTTGGTGTTGAAGGACTCTTAACAACAAGGTGGATTCTTAGAGGGCATGGGCAAGGTGTGTCAGATTTTGCTGAAGGTGGTAGTCATAGTTACCTACACGAAACTCTTCCCTTGTATACGGAGGAAACAAGCGTGGAGGACCCTGAGAGGACAAGTGAGGACATTGAGGACATAGAGGATGTTGAGGGTACAGATGATGTTTCTTGTAGTGAATTTCAAGAGGACACGACCGAGTCTAGTCCGTAGTAGGCAGATACAACAATGACAACATAAAGCTTTCTCAGGTTTTTCTGTAGAAATACTCTGAAGAAAAGCTCTGAGCTCTAGACGGGACTCGAACCCGCGACCTTCCTAACCTCCTTCGCAGGCATCTCGTGAGGGTGGGGGCGCTCGAAGGGGCTTGAGACCTACGACCTTCCCAGCCTCCTCCGCAGGCATCTCGTGAGGGTGGGGCGCTCGAAGAGGCTTGAGACCTACGACCTTCCTAGCCTCCTCCGCAGGCATCTCGTGAGGGTGGGGGCGCTCGAAGGGGCTTGAGACCTACGACCTTCCTAGCCTCCTCCGCAGGCATCTCGTGAGGGTGGGGGCGGTCGAAGAGGCTTGAGACCTACGACCTTCCTAGCCTCCTCCGCAGGCATCTCGTGAGGGTGGGGGCGCTCGAAGGGGCTTGAGACCTACGACCTTCCTAGCCTCCTCCGCAGGCATCTCGTGAGGGTGGGGGCGGTCGAAGAGGCTTGAGACCTACGACCTTCCTAGCCTCCTCCGCAGGCATCTCGTGAGGGTGGGGGCGCTCGAAGGGGCTTGAGACCTACGACCTTCCTAGCCTCCTCCGCAGGCATCTCGTGAGGGTCCTTCCTAGTCAGACGCTCTAACCATTCTGCCACTGCATCTCCAGATGACAGACCTAAGGTTGATTAATGATTATGGTATTTACACATGGGGATAAGTCAAAACCGTACGTTTGTCACATCATGATCATCATCATTATCATCATCATCATCATCATCATCACATCATCATCATCATCATCATCATCGTCATCATCCTGACATCATCATGACATCATCATGACATCATCATGACATCATCATGACATCATCATCATGACATCATGACATTATCATGACATCATCATGACATCATCGGCATCATGACATCATCGGCATCATCATGACATCATCATCATCATCATCATATCATCATCACATCATCACATCATCATCGTCATGACGTCATCATCATCATGAAATCATCATCATCATCATTATTATCATCATCATCATCATCATCACATCATCATCATCATCATCATCACATCATCATCATCATCATCGTCATCATGACATCATCATCATGATATCATCATCATGACATCATCGGCATCATAATGACATCATCGGCATCATCATGACATCATCATCATCATGACATCATCATCATGACATCATCGTCATCATCATGACATCATCACATCATCATCATCATCATCATCGTCATGACATCATCATCATGACATCATCATCATGACATCATCATCATCATCATCATCATGAAATCATCATCATCGTGAAATCATCATCATGACATCATCATCAGCTTTATTTAAAATCAAAATATTAAATATAACACGGTATACGTTTGTCACAAGTCGTTTTGTGTCAGTTAAGTTCCAGTTACACACGTACGAATACCTTAACAACCTCGGTCTGCTATTTGAGTTTTAATCCTGGACAATATTATGTGGACAGCATAATGTCTTTGTTGTTGATTTGCGAATATAGATCTTTCTTTGTCGTCATTTCAACTAAAATAAAATGTTCCTTTCCCCAACGTCAATGTTGTGTCGTGAGCTTTTTTCTCGTTTAGATTCACCAACATTGGGTAGGGGGACACCGTATTTCGTTTCGGGAGCACGGGTGGCGTGTGCTTTTAGCGCGCTGCCTCTCACCAAAAAGTTAAGTCTGGTTAGACGGGGTTAGTACTAGGATGGGTGACCGCTTGGGAATGACCCCGTTACAACGACCTTGGAACTCATGTGAGTAGAGTTGTAGCTTATCTCTCCTGTGCTTCGAGGGTTTTTCGCCGGGTTCTCCGGTTTTCCTCCCTCCGTAAAATCAACACCTAACATCTTAGCTGTGATCCGTGGTCTGAACTGTGTCGTTGGCGGCTGCTTGGAGCGCCTTTGATATGCCTCGACACGGCCACGTTGATCTACGCCCTTCGCAATTCAGCCACTGGCTGCAAGCAAGGATGATTAGCCATCCAGTCCTTTATCCTTCGTTGCATTTGGTTTGAATTTTTACTAATAATCGCTGTGTCCACATGAATTTTGTCCAGGATTGTAGTGCCTCAAAGCTTAGAGCGTCTGGCTAGTATTCGGAAGGTCAACAGGTTCGAGTCCCGTCTCGAGTTAAGAGCTTTTCAAAGTATTAAAAACTTATGAAAACTCTGACATAGCTTAACGCTACTCTGGCTTAAGGTTACAGGATACCCTAGGAAGCCATTTCAAGAAATTTGTTACCGCTCGCTCAATTTTTTTCCGATTTGTCTCAAATTTGCACCAAATGTAGTTACGTATGTGACGGACACTATCGTATTATACAGTAAATAAGAAATGAAATATTGTTGCAGATATACTCATCAGTTTAAAATCACAGTATCTTCGCGCCGCGGTTTAAGGCGGTCTTTGGTTTTACCAAAAAGCTCTCAGTTTATCATATTTACACTTCTCAATGTTTGTTCTAAAAAAGGGTGTTCGCGCGTTTTATTTATGTAAAAATTACCCGAGTTACAAGCTTTTATTAGTCAATTGCTTGTGCCACAACATAGGTTGAGCAATAAAATATCCTAGCTGCTAAACCACTACATTAATAAAAAGTGCGAACACACTTTTTTAGAACAAACATTATCTGCAACAATATTTTATTTCTTATTTACTGTATAATACGATAGTGTCCATCACATACTTAACTACATTTGGTGCAAATTTGAGACAAATTGGAAAAGTAATATAAATAAGTTTTGTGGAAACACCACGTAAAATATTTCTTTGCTTTCCACAAAACTTATTTATATTACTTTATCGCCATGAAAATGTTCAAAGAATTAAATCGGAAAAGATTTCAGCGAGCAGTAACAAATTTCTTGAAATGACTTCCTAGGGTATCCTGTAACCTTAAAGTGTCTATGAAATGAAAAATTCGTTGGCATTTTTGGTGTTTTATTGTACAGAGGAGCATGACAGGAGCACTCACTCAAAATTTCAAGAGAATCTGATGCGTAGTTTTCGCGCTATTAACTCTCAAAGTTTGCCATGGCTAGTTCGCTCTTGGAGAAAAATTGGGCTTTCGGAAACAATGCTTATGACGTACGCAGATGGACAACTATGCATAAGAACAATAGATTTCACTATTAATGATCCATCTGCGTACGTCATAAGGCATTGTTACCAAGAAGCCCAAATTTCCCTAAAACAAACTATCCACGGCAAATTTTGAGAGCTGATAGCGCGAAACCTACGCTTCAGACTCTCTTGTGAGTGCTCCTGTCATGCTCCTCTGTACGATAAAACAACAATGCCAACGTATTTTTCACTTCATAGACACTTTAAACTATGTCTGATTGTTCACCTGGCTGCGTTGCGAATTTATTTGTTAACTTATGAAAACTTGTACAGCAAGAAATGAGAAAATGTTACTAAAGCCCTGGTCAAACGAGGATGAGAGTTGATGAGAGTTGGCAAGCGAGAGTTTGTCTGAGAATTTTCTCAACTCTCATGCCCCGGTCAAACGAGGATGAGAGTTGATGAGAGTTGGCAAGCGAGAGTTTATCTGAGAGTTTTCTCAACTCTCATGCTCCGGTCAAACGAGGATGAGAGTTGATGAGAGTTGGCAAGCGAGAGTTTGTCTGAGAGTTTTCTCAACTCTCATGCCCCGGTCAAACGAGGATGAGAGTTGATGAGAGTTGGCAAGCGAGAGTTTGTCTGAGAGTTTTCTCAACTCTCATGCCCCGGTCAAACGAGGATGAGAGTTGATGAGAGTTGGCAAGCGAGAGTTTATCTGAGATTTTTCTCAACTCTCATGCCCCGGTCAAACGAGGATGAGAGTTGATGAGAGTTGGCAAGCGAGAGTTTGTCTGAGAGTTTTCTCAACTCTCATGCCCCGGTCAAACGAGGATGAGAGTTGACGAGAGTTGTAGGATTTACCGCGCGTAGCAGGGAGACCAGGAACGAATTCGAGGTAAACAAAGTACTAAACTCTCATCAACTCTCATATGCCAACTCTCATGACCGGTCAAACGAGCAAAAACTCTCATCAACTCTCATTAAAATTTGAACCAGCTCAAAGTTGACGAGAGTTGATAAGAGTGCATGAGAGTCGATGAGAGTTGGTGGTCAAACGCGACCGAGAGTTGCAACTCGCATCGACTCTCATCAACTCTCTCATCCTCGTTTGACGGGGCCTTAACTCCAAGCTGAAAATACTATACTAATCTAAACTAATTGAAATTGTAGATGTAATGAGAAAATAATTAGAGCATTGAAGCTTAAATATACAGCATCTCAGTACTATGTCGAGTTGTGCCTCATTTTCGCAAGTTACGGGCGACGTGTGATGTTAGCGCGCTGCCTCTCACCAAAAGTTAAGCCCGGTTGGGTGACCGCTTGGGAATGACCCGGTAGCCGGTCTATAGTTGCCTCATGAGAACCTATCTGGCAGAGGCTTCTCTGAAAAAAAGCCCTTAAAACAAAAGAATATGGTCTGAGTTTTATGTAATTGATTGTTGCCTATAACGCCGATGCATGTTATAGAGATATTGCAGGTGTTTTTACATCATTTAATTTACACAAGATTTTTACAGAAACCATATGCTCTGTCTTTTCATCACTGAATTTCGTCAAGTCCCTTCTACTGAGAAGCGGTGCTTAAACTCTTTCTACATCGAAACCGAAGGGAGGGCAAAAAATCTATTCTGTTGTTTTTATTAATTAGACGTAATTTCTAGGAAGAATAATCGTTTTTCCATCCGCGCAGGTACCTACAATCCGAAAGACCGTTCCAAGATACTTTTCTAGCTTCGGGCAACTTCTGTTCCAATTCTAAATTAGCTTTCGAAATTTCTTTCAACGATTTTGATTTCTGTTTGTGAAGAGGTACAAGTTGAACAGGTGGGAGTAACTTCCAAACACTTTCTTCTTCCTGCACGGCGCTGCATGAGACATTCGCCTCCTCGATGCCTGCTGTTTTTGTTTTCTCGTACAGAGGATAACGCGCACACGAGTTCCTTCTTAAGTAGTAACTATCAAGCGAATTTGAAAGACTCTGGTGCCGTGACATTTTTCTCTCTTTGGCGTTTGTTTTGAACCAAGACGGGACGAAACTCGAACTACTCAAGCTTTTCGACCTCGATCTAAACCTGTTCTTTGATAATAGTTCTTCGTTGGTAATATTAGGGTCATGTTCTGATGTAGATTGCGGACTATTAATTCCCTGCCGAGTATCGTCCGTTCTCGACGATTGAATCGACATTTGTAAATCGATCAGTTCCCGTTTCCTGTTCATAAAACTAAGGCTCTCGTAGGCCTTTAGCTTATCCAAAGATTCTCGCTTTTTTTCCAGCTTCAATTGTTCAAATTTATTTCTGACAACAGAGGCCTTCATAAGTTCGCTTGGAAGACAGGGACGCTGTTCTTCTCTCTTTCTAATCATACTCGATGCACTCCAGAACAATGTCAATACCCTAATTATCCAATGTATCCTTGTATCCAAAATAATATACGTAACCAAAAGGAGAAGAATACTAGCAAGGTGAAAATTCAAACGTATCTTGTCCAAGTAGCTTTGTTTCTCTTCGACGAGCAACTACTGGCCGACCTGTCCACACTAATAACACTATTACACTAATACTCGTTTAAGAAGTCGGGGCTATTTAAGTGCACTGTCAGGAAGCTTTTGCTTACATTCCCAATCCTGTAATTTGAGCAGTTCGTCAGAAATGACACTTGTTTTACGTTTGTAGTGCGTACACAAAGAGGCCTCCTTTTGTTTCAATTTCTTAATTTATCACGCCAGGCCACTGTGTGTTTTGCTAGATCTTATCTCAATCGTGGGATGGATTTAATTTCAAAACGCAAGAAACCCAAGAACGCAACGAAAATATACAAAGTACAGAGCAATTACTATCATACATCCGCATAGCTACCCACGTCAAGAGGATATATCTATATAATAGTAAATGCGAATACCCCAATATTATTACTTGAGTTTTTCAAGATCTTATCTGCTCAATATAGAGCACAGGTTTACACACGTAAACACATATATGGCCGGTGAAAACAATTTACTATGACACACACATGTAACCAATCAGAAACAGTGAAACTCGAATTGAAAGCTGTTGCTAATCTTTTTTTCGATACGACAACAGCAAACAGATTAGATCAAATGGGGCGAGATGACGCGTTGGCTTGAAAAAAAAGAGGATTGTTTCCTTGTATTTTTATATTGCTTCCTACACATTTCTCGAAATTCTTGCGAGGATGTTTTTTAGACAGAGCAATGCATAATTTTGTTAAAAATATCGAAGCCCAGATAGTTACTTTAAAAAAGCCCAAAACATATAGAACTTGAAGAAAATGAAATTATTTATTGAACAGAGTGATTAAATTATTACAAACACATATACTTCATATATTAATAAACGTGTTATACACTGTCAACATGAGTAGTGTCCGTACTCTCTCGCAGTTATAAACCCTTTCGCGCTTGTGTGTCGTTTCTCTTGGAACGAGTTTTCGGGTGCCAAGGGGTTAAACCAGATTGACAGAAGTATTTCTAAATATACACGCAAAATCAAGGTAATGCCATGTTGATTGATATTTAATCTATAATACAGTACATAAGCGGAAATTTATAGGTATAGAGACAGTTTGCCGCGTTTTTAGGTAGTGACTGATTACTGAAATTCCTTCTAATTTCGTGCTGCAAGTAGGTTAGTTAGACCATACTTATCTGCCTCAAAACCACGCATAGTAAACAGCCGTGTTTAGATAGCAACCTCCGGCAAAATTAGATAAAGCACGCGGATATAGTCATGACCTGCCCAAAATTAGCGGATTTGCCGCTCTTAGGTATAGCTAGTGATCTGTTCCGAAACCACGCATAGTGAATTAGCCGTGTTTAGATAGCGACCTTCGCAAAATTAGATATAGTGGCCTGCCCAAAATTAGCGGATTTGCCGTTTTTAGGAAATCACGTGTAGTGAATAGCAGCGTGTTTAGCCCAAAATTAGGTAGTGATTGCCGTTTTTATAACCTTTATAGTTATATATTGTGATTTGTCGAATTAAGTTGTGATATGAACTGTAGTATTTGAAATAAAGTTGAACATTGAAACAAAATGAATATAATTTGACAAATTTTGATTTACTTTATATTTGATCTGATGAGATTCAAGTGGATTCCTCCCAAGAGGGTCAGCTCTCTTGAGGGACATTGGAAATTTCCAGCCCTCCTAAGCAAGATCTCCAGTTGTCAATAGCGACATCTCGCCATCTTGTCATGTAAACGCAAACAAATTTTTACAAGGAACTAAGCTGAAATGAGGGATCTCGGCAAGGAGGGCTACCCTACCAAGAGTGGTGGCTCTATAAAAACACCCCCTTACTCTTATGAAACGTCAGTATTTCTTTCTTAATATTCTCAACAGTTCACTAGTTTGTTTTTTTCTTCTTTGGGAAGCACGGGTGGCGTGTGCTGTTAGGGCGCTGCCTCTCACCGCTGTAGTTAAGTCCAGTTGGACGGGGTTAGTACTTGGATGGGTGACCGTCTGGGAATAGCTCCGTTCTCGAACTTGAATTTCATGTGAGTAGAGTTTAGTTGGTCTCTCCTGTGCTTCGAGGGTTTTTCGCAGGGTTCTGCGGTTTTCCTCCCTTCGTAAATTCAACACTTAGGTCTTAGTTTATGTCGTGCACTTTTAACTGAGCCTCTGGCTCGGATGATTGGGCGACCACATCCTGTGTTTATGACGTTAAATAAATCATTACTCAAATCATTACTCATAGTACCTAATTCTTGTTTTTATATACTAAAACAACTAAAACACTACCTATGTAGCACTCTGTTTCTTTAAGACTTTTCAATTCCGATACATACAGTAATCGTAGATATACTTCTCAAGTCATTAATAATTCATGAGGAAAATTCAAAGGAAATAAATATTTAATCAGTATTTAGAACTCGGAGGAAGATATATTACAGTCAATTTTTACTGGTCGATTTTCTCTTAAAATATTGATTCGCGGAGAACCTATATCCAACACTCGTCAGTGTTCATCCTCCAATGTCTAAATACAGCCAAGCTGGTTAAACAAACTCGGCTTCGCCTCGTATTTTCAACCTGCTTGGCTGTATTTAGAAATCGGAGGAACATTAGTCAAATTAAGCAAATTCTGAGGTCGATTTTCTTTTAAAATATTGATTCGTTTGAGAAGCTATATCCTACATACACTCGTCAGTGTTCATCCTCCGATGTCTAAATACAGCCACGCTGGTTAAAAAATAGGCACGCCCAGGTGTGCATGTATCTACTGCGTTTAATGCTTATAGCTACTATGGACTATGGTAAGAACAATGATACGACTGTGTACTTGTAACAACCTTGTATTCATAGCTGAACAAGATTCTTGACAAAATTGATGGAATTGTACACTTGTAACAACCTTGTATTCATAGCTGAACAAGATTCTCGACAAAATTGATGGAATTGTATAGTTGTAACAACCTTGTATTCAGATCTAGAGCTGAAGAAGATTTTTGACAAAATTGTCTATGCTCACAGGCCATGCTGTGTTTTAACTTTAATAAAGAACTCACTCAACTCAGACTCTCAGAGTAAAGCCAGAAAGGCACAGAAGGCTAAGTGCTAACAACTCTACTCATATCTAGCATGAGTTCCAAGCCCGGACAGGTGCATGGTCACCCATTCAAAATACTAACTCAATCCAATTGGGCTTTACTCCGGTCCTCAGTGGTCGATATCCAAGCATAAATTATTAATGATAATAATTATACAATTTCTGAAGAAACCTCTGAAACAAAATAAATGCTTTAATCAAATGTTCTGCGATGATATATACTATTGTGAAATTCATTACTAATTCATGAGTTTTGCAGCCAATCCAATTTCAGAAATTACGTCACATGTATACCCCTGTAAACCCCATGCTAATTAGTTACAACCACTAGTGGATGTATACTCTTCTGATACAACCACTAGTGCTTGTAACTAATTAGCATCTCAATATCCCAAAGGGATTTTTACTATTTATTCATTTCACAAGTTGTTTACAACACTCGCGTCCTTGTTGTATTGAATATACAATCACTCGCCTTCGGCTCGTGATTGTATATTCAATACAACACGGCCGTAAACATTACTTAAAATATTAAAAATTAATTATATATATCCAATATTAATAATTCATGAAAAAACCTAAAAAAAAAGTTTGACTATACGTGCTGTATCCTGTCTGATTTACATAAACTTTTTATTCGATTTTCGTGCTGGGAATGTCATTAAAACACATTAGTTTGCGTTCTAATCTTTCACACTTAAAATAACTGCCTTATCTCTTACGTGTGTATCTCTCTAATCTCTCTTAAAGACTATCTTGTTGATAGCTAAAAAGCTGGTGGAGACAATTAGTGCCAATATTCTCGTCTAAGGGGCTGTTTACACTAGCCCAGTTAACCGTCGTACTGTGGTTTTGAAATTCGCGTAAACTAAATGTACAAAGAAGAATTGGTTTAGTTTAGATGTAAACGAATCCTAACGTTGATTAAAATCTCCTTTTGTGGCCAAGGAAAGAATTTCGTGACACGAGTCAGCCCAGGCTTGCCCCGCTCATGTAAACAGCCCCTAAATTAAAATCATTCTTATCTTCAGTACCTCCAGACCATTTTAGGACACCCTTAAGCCAAGCATTTTTAAGTGTTTACTTATCTATGGTTTGCCAGAGGCGTCCACTTACGAGACATTGAGAAAACTTGAAGCCTCGGCCATACTCAGGTGTGCTAATGTCTGGGTGCCTAAATTAAGTGCCTGTGGGCGACTGATTATCGTTAACCTGCGTTCCTGCGTCGCATTTTCATTCCATCGGGCAGGTCAAGTCGGCACACATAGTATAAAGGTTAGATATACTGCCGAAACAGAGAACGTAAGGAGTAACGTTTTGACCGAAGGCCATTCGTCAGAGAGCACGTTTCTGTCTGACGAAGGCTTTCGCTCGAACCGTCAGACTCCTATACGTTCTCTGTTTCGGCAGTATATCTATATAACCTTTATACTACATATTTTCGATTGTTGTTTCAACACTGTATGCATGCCTATACGCATGCATGCCTATACGCATGCAGCAAGCTACATTTATAACTGCTGCAATATAAGCAGATACTTTCACATGGCAGTATCAGTAATGTCATACATCGAGCTCAACCTACGTTCAAATCATCCAAGTCCCAGTAGCTCAATCATTAGAGCTCTCTATCAGTCTATTTCCTCCTTGTAAATATAAAGAACGTTGATGAAATAAAGTCGAAATATTACCAAAGTCCAAATTACTAATAATAGTCTCTATTTGTGATAGTGATTGCATAGACCACTTTCATGAATTGAATATTCTTTTATGTGCATCTTAATAAGCCTTTCTGGCCTCGTTTGTGTGTTTGTAATTCAAAAGAATCTTTGCTTCATAACGAGGCCAGAAAGGCTCATTTAGATGCAAAGAATATTTAAAATAGTGTCCATTATGAAAGTGGTTTATTGGTTTGCCAGTGACGAGGTTTCAAAGGTTCTTGCATGGTAAACTGATAGATTAGCCCTTTTGCACTGGTTTAAGTGACTGACGCCCAAGATTTAAACATAGTCAATCGAGATATGGTTTAGAAACTCGGCAAACTTCAAAGCACTTATAATGAGCTGGGATTTTATGTTGAACCGTACCTTAAACCGTGCACATCCTTTGTTATAGGTTTATTAATATTTAAATAGCACGGTTGAGTGATTGAACTGAAACGTTGCTATTGGACAATTCGTTCATTATCCTAAAATACAATGTGTTCAGTGACCGTGCACCGTGCACAAAAATGCATAAAGGCGAACAAAAAGATAGACCAAAGACTTTAGCTGAGTTTCCAGACCACATCTCGATTGACTACGATTTAAAGAGGTTCTGCAACAGTGTGATAACTGAAGCTGTCAAACGACTCACTTTTGATATCTTATGTTAATCGCAATAAAGTGGCTGCAACAGCACTTTAATCCTCAATTGACTTAGAGCTTTAAAGTACTTATACCACTAATAACTTGTGGGGTTTTGACGTATTTTAGACCAACCACACGTATACGTTTTCAGTCCTAGCGTTTTCATATTGTTTCAGGTAATGAGACCACTGTTTCCTGCTCCCCTGAGGACCGAGAACTCCAATATAAAAACGCTATGAAAACGCATACGTGTGGACATGGCCTAAACCATAGTCAATCGAGATATGGTCTGGAAACTCGGCAAACTTCAAAGCGCCTATAATGAGCTGTGATTTTATGTTGAACCGTACCTTACACCGTGCACATCCTTTGTTTTAGGTTTATTAATATTTAAATAGCACGGTTGAGTGATTGAACTGAAACGTTGCTGTTGGCCAATTCGTTCATTATACTAAAATACAATGGCTTCAGTGACCGTACACCGTGCACAAAAATACATAAAGGCGAACAAAAAGATTGAACAAAGACTTTAGCTGAGTTTCCAGACCACATCTGGATTGACTACGATTGAAAGAGGTTCTGCAACAGTGTGATAACTGAAGCTGTCAAACGATCACTTTTAATATCTTATGTTAATCGCAATAAAGTGGCTGCAACAGCACTTTAATCCTCAATTGACTTAGAGCTTTAAAGTACTTATATCACTAATCACTTGTGGGGTTTTAACGTATTTTAGACCAACCACACGTAAACGTTTTCAGTCCTAGCGTTTTCATATTGTTTCAGGTAATTAGACCATTGTTTTCTGCTCCCCTGAGGACCGAGAACAATATAAAAACGATATGAAAACGCATACGTGTGGAAAAAAAATTTCCATCAAGAGATGTCCCTAATAATTGGCCGGACATATACTCATATTTATTTATGCATTTACTCCAATTTACTGCAGATTAAACGTGAATTTTAACGGCTCTTATATTCATCAATAGATTAAACGTGCTAAATACAGTGTTTACCCAATGTTTGGTAAATCTCTAGCAAATATGGTATTCAACCGTTTATCTTACGGTATTTGAGTGAATATCGTATTTCTTTTCTTCTTGTTGTCCAAGCTGTCGAATAAAGTGGTTAAAGTGCCACTAACCCCAAAAACTTTTTCTCGCAAATCTAATAAATTATTGGTATTGAACGTTTCGTTGATCTTCTGTAGACGACCAAAGTTGCATCTGCATGTCCAATGGCGGAGTAGGAAAGGGAATGGGTATATTCCTGGTGTTACGTGCTGCAGTGCTCTTCCCTACTTAAACATGTTAGAAATTCTAACTGTAAATAACGTTTACCGCTTGTATGCTTTGGAATTTACTCATTTATGGCATAAAGGCCAACTACCACACTTATTTGACAATTTTTTTCAATATGCTAGTCATGTTCATAATTATAACTCTAGATAGTCGGCTAAACATAATTTATATAAACCACGTGTGAGAACGAACACTGGCAAACAAATGACTTCTTTTGCACTAATTGACCTTTGGCAAGAACTTCCAAGTTACTTAAAAGAATTAAATGTTTTTTCCTTCTCAAAAAAGATTAAACGTTATTTACTGTCAGAGCAATATTTGAAATAAAAATAGCAACTTATCTATAATTTATTATTACTATTAATTATTTTCCCTAAATGATTGTTAGTTACCATTCTTAAGTAATTCTTCTCGATTTCCTTCACATCTCTTTATATTTGTAAAAATAAACAAGACTGATGGCTAACTCGAAAACCTCACGGTTAACTTAGCCACCAGGATCTAACATCAAATAATTTAAATTTAACTACTTTCTTGTTTTTTGTAAATAGTTATTTACCAATTTATTTAATGTAATTATAAGTGAAAGAGCATAATAAAAGATTGATTGAAGTCAAACAAGGAACTCCTTTGAGCTCTGTCTGTGAATACATAGAATTTTTTGGGTGGGTTGAAAATTCATTTTCCCAACTAACTCAATGTAAAAATTCTATGCATTCAGCAGACAGAGCTCAAATGAGTTCCTTGTTTGGCTTGTCTGACGTCACACCAGGAATATACCCATTCCCTTTCCTTCTCCGCCATAGGACATGCATATGCCAATTTTTGCAACTTTGGTGGTCTATAGAAGACCAAAGAAATGTCCAGCACCAATAATTTATTCACTGGACGAATCCACTCAATAAGGGCTTTTAGATTTGCGAAATAAAATTTTGGGGGCTAGTGGCACTTTAAGCACAGAAAGCTATATAACAAAAACAAACGAAACTGATCAACTTCAAGTCGAAAACGCTACAGCATACTAACGTAGGAATAGCTATATTTGCTATATACAGCGTGTATAAAAAAAAACTGAACCCTTAGAAAACAACCTATTGTAGTAGTTTGAAAGCCCTAAAAGCGCTGCGTTATAAATTAATCAGCACATAAGTTAAACAGGAAGAGAAAAAGCTTTTAAATACTTTCACCACGCATACACTTCAAGTTATCTTAATTTCCCAGGTGTATAAGACCGTGTGTTTTACATCTGTGGGTTCGGCGAAGTGCTTCGTGCTTTCAAACTACTACAATAGGTTGTTTTCTAAGGGTTCAGGTTTTTTTGATACACACTGTATACGAGTTCCAGGCGAGAGAGCTTGGAGTTTTCTGGGTTTAACGACTTACGACAGCCTGTACAACAAAAACAAACCAAACTGACCAACTTCAAGCCGAAAACGCTACAGCAAACTAACGTAGAAATATCTATATTTGCTATATATTCTCCCTTGACGGGTAAAAACTGACAACCACTATAATTCCCTTTCTGCCATTCAGTCACCCAACCACCTTACTGGGGGGGGGGGGGGGGGTATGTATGAAATACGGTCTAGTGACATTTTAGAAAAATAGGTACGCAATGCGTACATGTGACTACCGCTGTTAAGCATAGAGATATAGGCTTAAGAAGAAAGGCGTGACAATGCGTGAAATGCATGCACAAAGAAATTGATAGTTATTT
The DNA here is from genome assembly GCA_964035015.1 of Corallium rubrum. Lineage (NCBI taxonomy): Eukaryota > Metazoa > Cnidaria > Anthozoa > Scleralcyonacea > Coralliidae > Corallium > Corallium rubrum. The sequence goes on from OZ036007.1 coordinate 7,717,530, forward strand.
TAAATCATTGACTATACATATGGTTTCACGTTAAAATAAAAACAGATTCTATTTTTAGACATATATAGATGACGTCATTTCTATATGAAGGAAGCACTTTTTCTGACTAATATATTAACCAAAAATCCTCGGAATCATTCAATTATCGATCTGTGTTAAAATAAAAACAGATTATATTTTATGAGATATATTTATGACGTCATTCCTATATGAAGGAAGCATTTTTTCTGACTAATATATTAATCAAAAATGCTCAGAATCATCCAATTATCCCAGTGTTAAAACATAGTCCCTAGAAATAAATTGTCTGGAAACGCGGCCAAAGTTTTTGTTCTAGGTTTTTGTTCACGTTTGTGCACCTTATTTCACCTTAACGCTTGCTGAACACATTGTATTTTTGGTATAATGAAGCAATCAACCAATAGCAGCGTTGCTTTATAAATATTAATGAACGTAAAACAAAAGATTGTGCACCTTATTTGCCACCCTCAACCTAAATTGTAGCTCATTGTTAACTGCTTTGATGTTCGCCGCGTCTCCAGACAATATAATTCTAGGGACTATGGTTAAAATAAAAACAGATTCTATTTTTAGACATATATACCGATGACGTCATTTCCATATGAAGGAAGCACTTTTTCCGACTAATATATTAACCAAAAATGCTCGGAATCATCCAATTATCCCTGTGTTACAATAAAAACAGATTCTATTTTTAGACATATATACCGATGACGTCATTTCTATATGAAGGAAGCACTTTTTCTGACTGATATATTAATCAAAAATGCTCGGAATCATCCAATTATCCCTGCTTTAAAATAAAAACAGATTCTATTTTTAGACATATATATTGATGACGTCATTTCTATATTAAAGACGCACTTTTTCTGACTAAGATATTTACTAAAAATGCTTGGAATCATCCAATTATCTCTGTGTTAAAATAAAAACATATTCTATTTTTAGACATATACACCGATGACGTCATGTCTATATGAAGGAAGCACTTTTTCTGACCAATATATTAACCAAAAATGCTCGGAATCATCCAATTATCCCAGTGTTGAAAAAACCATACATGTATTCTATTTTTAGACATATACCGATGACGTCATTTCTATTTTTCAGAAGGTTCCTGAGAAACAAAAATACAAAGTATGAAATTATGAAAGAAAAATAATAGAGAATACATCGTAAACTTATGAAGTAAGAGTATATCTGTTAATGATTATATAGTATATTACAAAGATAAAAAAAGTAAATTATAAAGTAATATTATGGGTATGGTATTTTGAGGAGTTCATGTTTAAAGGCAGCCAATTGTTCTATCGATCTTAAATTGAATGTCAAAGCATTATATTCTTTAGATGCTTGGTAGAGAAGTTTTTGTTTCCCCCCATTGTTTTGGGTTTACTAAGGTAGATATTGTCTTTGCGTCTAGTATTATAAGTATGGTTAATATTAGTCAGTTTGAAATCAAAATCTATTAAATTATTTTTACACTTGAAGATTGTTACGTCATTGCCGCCATGTTGGTTGATGATTTGAAAAGATTTTCATCATCTGCAATTATAATATCATCCAACATGGCGAAAATATCTTTGTCCTTCGAATCTCAAGGGATTGGTTGCACACCACCTATAAGTGGATGCCAGTGTAGTTTATTGAGCTTCAGTTGAGGAAGTAAAAAGAGGAACATCAAGGATAGTTTTAGACCCCGTCAGGGCTCTCACAACTTATTTGCATAGTCCTGTCCTCATCGGGGGAGGGGATTAGAACAAAGAGAGACACAAAGAACTTTTGAAAAGATTGTATAATATATACTATTAATACTGACCCCTCCCCCCACAGTGATGGTCTTTTTTAAGGAAATTTCCTTAAAAAGTGAGAACACTGGACCCCGTTGACACGATGCCGGTACAATTTGATGCCGGTACAATTTGAAAACGGAACAAAATCATGCCGTTTAGGCCTTGCGTTTACACGATACCGGCACAAAAATAACATGAAATGTTATATGCTGTATTTGCATACCGGCATGATTTTGTTCCGTTTTCAAATTGTACCGGCATCGTGTAAACGGGGTCTTAGCAGCTTTATTTTAAAGAATTTGAAATTGGTCCATAAGAGTCGAGTTATTTTTGTCACCCCATGCAATGTCTGCGTAATCCAAGAGTGGAAGAATAAGAGCATTGTATAAAGTTAGTTGTGCTTTAGTAGGAGTGAAGGCTTTAACTCTTCTTAACAATCCAACACGCTGGCTAATTTTGTTTGAAATGTTATCTAAATATAAGTACTATCATTCGACCTTCAGCTCCCAACTTGACCTGTAGCTCAATTGGTAGAGCATTGGACTAGTAAACCGAGGAGTAATTATATACAGAACTGGCGATCAAGCTCTCGGCAACGCCCTCCGTGGCTCAGTGGTCAGAGCATTGCACCAGAATCGCAAGGTCGTGGGTTCAATTCCTGCCGGAAGGCCTGTGTAGTTGTATTTTTCGCAACTGGTCCCGGTTTGGTCTTAAAATGTATGTATTCTACACTCGAATTTTCCTTCACCAAAAATCCTTAGAACAGCTATGTAATCGAGTTGATGCCCAATATTACGAGTAACACATCAGTTATCACCCCCGATTAAGCGCCACCCCCGATTAAGCGCCGCATATGAGAGCAGAAATATTAAAGAGCGCCGCCCTCGAATAAGCGCCGCACTTATTCGCAACAATGCGGTGCTTAATCGAAGCACCGTCAGACAGAATTGTTCGAGAAGCCAAACTAAAAAGCAACTACAGCCTCGGAAATTTATTGTCCTGTATTACAGTGTTTATATGTTCAAAGTGAGTATATTTCAATGTGAATGACAAGATAACATCTGAAACATGTTTATTTTGTTGATAAGATTTCTTGTTATCGTTTACAAATAAAATAATTTTTAAAGAGCGCCGCCCTCAAATTTAAAGAGCGCCGCGGCGCTTAAACGAGTAAATACGGTGTATACTTAATTTATTATTCTACCAGCTACATGTAAATAGAATCTCTATATATTCTTGCCAACATTCTCAGTTATCTCTCATTCTAAAGATGTTACACATTAGGAACAAAACGTTGAGAAATTCGTCTTAATCTTTTCATTTTTGCATTATATGTTTTCACATCACAATATTGAGCTGGGCTTCGGCCTATATCCATTCAAAGATTGTCTGAAAAATCGAAAATCCACTTTCGTGCATTAATTAAATCACAAGAAACAGACCAGGGCATTAGCCCCTCAGGTATATGTCTCATAAGCAGTTAGATCCCGGCAGTTTACAGCATCTACGATAAGTGTCCCCATGACATTGGTCACGATTTAAGCCCCTTACGGTATTAGTCCCCTATGCTCTAATCGTATCACGATTACATCCCGGAACATTCGACCTATTTCATGTCAAATTTTAAAATTATCAAATAAAGTTAAATCTAATTTTTTTTATTAAGTTTAAACTTATTATCAAATAAAATTCAATTTAAAATTATTATCAAACTAAAATTCTGATTATATTAAAAGAAAATATGGAAGTATATTAAACAATAACAAAAGCTAAGCGAAGGATTATTTATGCACATCTGTCTCTCAAAATATCAATACTGAAAAAAGAACTAACGGAAAAAAAGGACATGGCTATTTTCTAGTGGAAACCAGCAAGTAAATCGACCGCATAGCGATTGGAAACGTTAGTGTCGCTGAGAAAACGACACCATATGTTACATCTACGCATTCCAAAGTTACTGGTTAGATGAACAAATTAGATAGTCCCTGATTACGAAGCTATTCTGAGCGAAAGATTCTTTCAGTCGCCGCATTTGTTTTCATTAATCATGCAATTTGGGGAAAGAAATGACAGCAAAAAGTACACGTTGCAAGTGCTTTTGTTAACTTCTAGCAGTACGTTTGCGCGCTTGGCTGTTTGCTGTAAAACTAAGCGAAGATATGAGAGCAGATGTATGACTAAATAATAGAACACTTTGCTAAATATTTGGAACCAACAACAATTAGTAACGCTCTTAAGAGTGCGTGTTATAAATCAACCTGCTGTGTCCTTGAATTTCACCAAGTGGGAGACAAAAAGGTTAAAAGACAAAGACACTGTTGTTAATAAAGTATATATATCGAATTTTATGTTTTGTAGTTCCCACATGGAGAGCAAGCTTAGTCTTTACTCTTTAAACAAAGAATAGTTTGTAATAATACTACAACCCATTCCTATCTGAAGTAAGTCAATTTGCATAATTTGGTCAAATTATATTTGACCGGTAAGTGACAATTCATAACCAAAGAGATACGTAGATTCAGTAAAGAAGCAAACTGGTCCAGAATTGATGCAATTTTTTTAAAAATCAGCATATACTTGGTCTACATTGGTGTATACCGAGTTCACTTGCGCTTACATATGTTCACAATGTTTAGCGATAAAACGTAACGCATCTACACCCGACAACTTTTTCCTAACGATAATTGGCATTATGATGTACCGATTTGACCATGGTTTGACTTAACAAAGTCAAAAAATACATTTTGCAACATTCATGAGCGAATCACAAGCAAGGGATGTTCTGTGTACGAACAATCACAAACACTAAAATAACATTTGTCAAGATAGAATCGTTATATTGCAATACACACAGCTAACAGAATTTCTAACCTGGTGTTATTTAATTTCGTTTTCCGTACAATGTGACGAAGCCCTTATTTGAGGATAGTTCATTTAGTTTACACAATCTGTTATCATAAGCATCCCTGTGGATCGTTCCATTGCGATATAAAGAGGTTATTTTTTTGTTTTTATTTTTTTTGTTTGTCATTCTACTGGCCCGGTTGGTTGTCCTTTCCAACAACTGTGTCATTGTCCACCTCCGCAGTAATTTCAGCAATTGCATTGACACAATAGCTCTAGCTAATTTATTGAGCTGCGAAGTCTAAAAACGCTCACAGTCGAGACGCGAAGCAAGGTTGGACACCGAAGCAGTGACAGGCATGGCCGCAAACACTCGTTCGCTCTCAGCGATTTTCCTCGCGTCCTTTTTGGCGTTCTATTTCCAACGAGTTCAAAGCGACGTTTACATGCACAACCCAAGAGGCTCTAACAACAGGCTGAATGGGAATGGGCAAAACCGAAGAAATAACAATCGCTTGTTTGACTCACAGGTGAGTTCAAATTAAAGTCACTAAAAAGTGTTTCACAAATCATGAACCGACTCGTTCATCATTAAATATAAAAAAAAACATAGTTGACTACCAAATACAAATACAAATACAAATTTTAATTACTTCTTCCCACAAGGGGCTTTTCAAGAGCAATTTACATTACTAAATTTCAAGTGACAGTGTCGAAGGCATATTAAAGGTGCTCGAAGCAGCCGCCCTACGACACATTTATGACACACATGTCAGACCACGAATCACAGACCTAGGTGTTGATTTTATGGAGGGAGGAAAACTGGAGAACCCAGCGAATAACCCTCGAAGCACAAGAGAGACCAATTAAACTCTACTCACATGAGTGTTCCAATCTCGAGAACGGGGTTATTCCCAGACGGTCACTCATCCAAGTACTATAACCCCGTCGAACCGGGCTTAACTTTTGGTGAGAGGCAGCGCCCTAACAGCACAAGCCACCCGTGCTTCCCGAGATTTACCGAAATTTTTAGCAACGAAATACTGAAGGGAGGCACGGGTCAGCACGAGCTGTTAGCGCGTTGTCTCTCACAGCAAAAAGTCGGGACCTTAAGATGCTAGGACGACGACGGCGGTTAAAAAGCAATTCAGATTTTAGCATTAAAAAGAAGTCACGGTTAACTGACTACTGTATTCAATACTTGAAGCTTGTTTTATAATTTTCAAAGTGTTAAAACGGTTGCAGTGTCTGTGTTAAGGCAATCTCAGTCAACAGTTCTCATCACCCCACGAGTCAACGTCGTCCTGAAGACGTGAAAATGCTCTGAGTGGCGTTGTATACAGAGCGAGGACGGTGTTCAGATTACTCTTGGGACTAGAAATTATTCATTATCTTTGTTTTGCAAGAAGAATGCTTTTGTTTGAAGGACGTCGTCCTCGAAGTTGCCGTCCTAGATCTTAAGGGTCCCTGTTAAGCTCGATCGAATAGGGTTAGTACTCGGAAGAGTGACTACTCGAGTGTTTTTCGGTTTTCTTCACTTCGCAAAATCGACAACATAGTTTCCCCAGTTAATTCTATGAATTAGTTCCATCAAGAGGTGAGGGACATTGGCTTATCAGTGTCTAATTACTGTCATATGTCACCCTCAATAAACAAAGTCCATTTATACTTTTTTAGTCAGTTACATTTATCACAGAGTTAAAAGCAATTTTAAAAGAATCTCATGAACGCTCAAATTATAACGTGTCTCAGGTTCTATTACTGCACTACGCGCTAAGTTCTGCGTAACCCATTGCTGCCTAGGATGTCTAAGGTTTCTCGCTTTGACGAGTAAAATTGTCTGCCGTTAGACAGGGTAAAAAAGGTAAAGGAGCAGTTTTTGGCTAGCTCAGGTAGAAATAGTCCATTTTAGATCTACTCAGATAGGAATGGGTTAATCACTTGTTAACCCATTGCCACCTAGGATATGTGAGTTCTTCCTTTGACGAGTAAAATCATTCGGCATTAGACAAAGTAAAAAAGATAAAGGAGTTGTTTTTAACCAGCTCAGGCACGAATAGCTTAAACAGGTCCACATCTGTTGGTGGTCAGGGATGTAGAGGGACGTCACGGGAGAGCATCTGGTAGGATAATCGCCCACCCAACATCCACATCCACACCAACTCCCACCTCTCCACAAACACCCACCTCCCCACCAACAACCCCCAACAACTCCCACCTCCCCACCAACTCCCACCAACTCCCACCTCCCCATTAAATCCCACCTCCCCATAACTCCCACCTCCCCACCTCCCCATCAACTCCCACCTCCCACCAACCCCCACCTCTCCTGCGGAGGTGAACTTCAATGGTCTGTGCTGTTAGACGTTAATTGCTACTAGCCTCACCTTTCTTTCCTTGACAAACGATCGGGATTACGGATGCTCAAAAGGAGACCACTGCGTCTATTCATGACACTATATCCAGGATTGCCAGGAAGATAAATATACCTAATTCAAGATATGAATAAACGAAATAAATATTACTACTACTACTATACTAATTATTGCGGGACAGCGAATTCGGGTGAAGAATAATGATATTAGGTGATAGACTCCATATGGTAGTAACCATACCGGTACCCTGCGAGCAGAGTAACAAAAAACAAACAAA
>OZ036007.1:7729839-7742339 GCA_964035015.1 Corallium rubrum
ATTAAGACAAGTTTTACCTCAAATTTCTCTTTAAATACTGATTTGTTTGAGAAGCTATACCATACACTCGAAAGCCGTTTATTATCTGATTTAAAAACACCTCGAAGTGAGTTAAAAAATTCGGCTATCGCCTCGTTTTTCAACACACTTCTCGGTGTTTTCAAATCAGATAATATGCGGCTTCTCGTGTATGATGTATTACATAAAAGTCATTAATAATTCATGAGATAATCAATCAATCATGAGATAATCAATCAATACCAGGGAAGTACTGGGCAGAAGACTTGAAATATTATTTCCAGTCCGGCCAAGGACTGGAAATAATATTTCAAGTCCTTGAACTTGAAATATTACTTCACACAATCGGTTATTCATCCATACATGCACTAATTACTAATGCACTAATTCATTTTGGGAATACACTAAGTGATTTTTGGAAATGCCAATTTTGAATTTGAATCGCCATTTTGAATCGCCCATAGTGGGCCCGCCTCCAGAAACGAATCAATTTTAATGTACATATCTTTGACGATATAACATCACAATTAAAAAGAAAATTCCGCTGTGGGGGTGGATTCTGACATCGTTTTCCAAACGACAGTTGCTCGATCTTTTCTTTTAGACAGAGCAATAGACGAGTTTCAGGGTGTTGCGTGCGCATCGTTTTGGAAAGAAATTGACGGGCTCTTGGCGGGCTCCCCACAAAGTAAGGAATGGCAAACAGACTTGCTAGCGAGCCAACAACAGCAGAATAACAATGTTTTATATCCAGAAACTGTATCTACACTTTGTTTATTTTAAACAGTATGTTTACTTTGAGTGGAGCTTGCCAGTTTTTTTGAAAAATGATGCGCGCGCAACACCCTGAAACTCGTCTATTAATATGAACAATATATATATATATATATATACAAATTGGTCTCCATAGCATTTCTCCTTACCAAATGATTTTGTAATTTTTCAGGTGAATGCTTGGAGTTTTACTTAAATAGAAACGAAAAAATAAGCTTCAAACACTACTCAGAACACAACAATGAAAAAGATTGTACCAGACACGGTGGTAAATGGGTGACGTTCACAAACTTTCTAGAGAAAAGGCCAGACTACGAGACAAAGGAAAGTTGCAACAAGGCCAGCACAGCAGACGTACCCCTTGTCTGGGGAGTCCCGTATGTGTCCGAGGGTATTGACGGTCTAGAGATGGATCCGAAAACTTTTATGCCAAAACAATCATGTCTGGTCAAACTTCCTGAAGTGGATTGTCAAAAGGCGGACTTTTCCCGTGTTAATCACCTTGGAAACGCAGGCAGTGCCGAGCCGATGAATTACACGTGGGTGTTGCCATACTTCCCGTCACAATACGAACAACGTTGTGTTTTAAGAATACGATACAATATTTCCACGAAGGACTACGACCGGGATAACACATTCAGCAACAAAAATGGCGATAAGTACGATAATTTAACATTTCTACCTATCATTATAAATCACACAAATCGCTATGAACGAAATTGCTCAGACATAATAAAGTTAAGCCGATATAAGAAGCTTAGCATAGTCAATCCTAATTACAGGAATACACGTGCATATTATACAGAGACAGACAGACAGGAATACACGTGCATATTATACAGAGACAGACCGACAGACAGACAGACAGACAGACAGACAGACAGACAGACAGACAGACAGACAGACAGACAGACAGACAGACAGACAGACAGACAGACAGACAGACAGACAGACAGACGGACAAACAGACAGACAGACAGACAGACAGACAGACAGACAGACAGACAGACAGACAGACAGACAGACAGACAGACAGACAGACAGACAGACAGACAGACAGACAGACAGACAGACAGACAGACAGACAGACAGACAGACAGACAGACAGACAGACAGACAGACAGATTTACTTCAACACGGGTTTTCTACAATCCAAAAATTATTTGGTTGAGGGCCGTGACTTATATTATTTTAATTACATTGATAAGAGAGAATATTCAAAGTAGAATGAAAAGTATAGCTGCATAGTCGTTACTAGGGAGGAAGAATAAGATCAAACAACAAAACCGACATAAATACGGCTGCGAAGAAGACTACACTAATCTACATGTTATATATCATTTTCACATTTCAAGCTCTCCAGTTAAGAACGACCCGAAAGTCTACGCAACAAAGTTTGGTATCCAGCTTCAGTTAGCAGTCAACACTGCCCAGTTCGGACGAACCTTTCAAGACCGTTCACACGTTTTCCTCCTAAGGTCACGAAATATTGGCAATATTCCAGATGACGCCACGTTACACAATTTAAACGTTCGCGGCAAACGAGGCAACATTGTGCAGGCCTATCCCGCAGTGGAATACGATTTCGTGCCTAATGATCTAGCAGTGAGGAAACAAGATTATGTTCATATCCAGTGGACCGGTATGTCGTCTTTATCTTGTAATTTGAAGAGATCCCAAGTGTTTGCAAAAAACTGTGGTTTTTTAAAATGTACTTTTTACATGAGCATATGATGTATGTATGTATGCGTGTCTGTGTGCCCGTGTGCATGTGTCTGTGTTTGCGTGCGCGAGCGTAAATCTGAGTACGCGTGCGTGCGTGTGTATGTGTCTGTGTGTACGTGCGCGTTTCTGCGTCACGTGTTTGTATGCACGTGTGCTCGATGTAAAACGAAGTAGAAAACTATTTAATAGAAATTGTTTTTACTACAATTCCTGAAAAATGCAAACCTACCAACATACCTACAAGATCTCAGATTAAAACAGATGGCAGCGCTTTCAAACAGCGATCATATAGAACATCGACGTACGGTAAATCATACCTAATAACAGCTCCAAGAATATGGAACGTGCTGCCTCAAGAAATAACCCGGACTACTAATCTTTCAAATTTCAAAAACAAACTAAAAGAATACTACCACTCTGCTATTCTCTCTATATACCATTCTGAAGACCCACGCACCTGGAAATCAATTTGTATTAAATGTAACTCTGTCCGTAGTCTATGTGTTTCGCCTACTTGTTGTTTTTAGACCTCCAGCTATCTTCATCTTAAACGTTTTTACTTGTTATGTTTATATCATAGAATTATAGTTATATCACATATTATTTAATGTAAATAGTAGACAATCAAGACCCGCAGTAATCGGCCTCAGCTGTTGCGGTGTTCCTATCCTTGTATTTATTTAGTCAAGGTAAAGTTAAATAAAATAAAATAAAATAAAATAAAATAACATAAAATAAAATGAAATAAAGTAAAGTAAAGTAAAGTAAAGTAAAGTAAAGTAAAGTAAAGTAAAGTAAAGTAAAGTAAAGTAAAGTAAAGTAAAGTAAAGTAAAGTAAAGTAAAGTAAAGTAAAGTAAAGTAAAGTAAAGTAAAGTAAAGTAAAGTAAAGTAAAGTAAACTAAAATAAAATAAAATAAAATAAAATAAAATAAAATAAAATAAAATGAAATATCGAGCTCGCGACATCTTACGGCTAGTGGAAACCCGCCATATATTTCACCAATTTATAAAGTGTGCGGAACTGGCTGTGTTACGCGTTAATTTACACCAAATCATTCGCAGTAAATCACCTTCCTTTGTTAGCCGCACGTTCCTACTAAGCAGAGCTGTGTCGTTTAATTTAGGTTCCAATCAAAATCCAAACAACAATGCTGGGGAAGGACGAAGAGGTACAATAAGATTGTTTCACGTGAAACAAAATAATCGCTTTTTTGCCTTTCTCCTTTCTGTTTTATTGCCTTTTTGTTATGACCGCCGTTGATGCCGTCGAAACGATTGTCACTTCTACCACCACCACCACCACCAACAACAACAACAACAACATCACCAACACCACCAACACCAACACCACCAACACAACCAACACAACCACCATCATCATCATCATCATGACCACCAACAACAACAACATCACCAACACCACCACCACCACCATCATCATCATCATCAACAACAACAACAATAACAACAACAACTATAACAACAATAACAACAACAACAACAACAACAACAACAACAACACAACCACCACCACCACTACCACTACCATCATCATGACTACCATCATCACCACCACCACCACCAACAACAAAAACAACAATAACACCACCACCAACAACAACAACACCAACAACACCAACACCAACACAAACACCACCAAAACAACAACAACAACAACAACAACGACACCACCACCATTAACAACAACAACAACAACAACAACAACAACAACAACAACAACAACAACAACAACAACAACAACAACAACAACAACAACAACAACAACAACAACAACAACAACAACAACAACAACAACACAATCATCATCACCACCACCACCACCACCACCACCAGCCTTTCTCAAGACTACACCAACCTAGATGATCAACTTTCACAAACATATACTAAACCTCCTATATTGATATAGGTACTGACCGAAGTAACATCGTGGAGATGAACGAACCTGGACGTAATATCCAATTATCTCGAGGGGATAAAATGATTAGAAATGCAACGATCATTTGGACGGCCGACAAAGATACTCAAACGCATGATGACCTAAAAGTTTCCCTAGCAACCTCGGGGTTCTATAGCCGAATAAAGAGTGGGAAACCATATCCAGAAATTAAAGATAGAAAGCGGTTCCAAAATCAACTGGACAACTCTTCTCCATCGTACGAAGGAGTGGTATTACAAATGACGAAAGGTCGCCGCCAATACTACTATATGTGCACAAGAAACAACAACTTCTCCAACCGCAACCAAAAAGCACAACTGATTGTAATGGACTGAGCTAGTTTTGTTGACTTGAACACCAGCACGATTAATAAATAGCACGGGTCCTTCACTGTTGTAGCATGACTTCAAAGATGTATATATATATAATACGTATGTCTACTTTTAAGACCTACCATAGAAACGATTGTCTTTTTAAAACACTTTTTATACCCTTTATACCTTATTTTACAAGACTAATAAATTCGAATTTCTAACGATTAGTTTTGTTGGTTGTTTAGCTTTTTTCACGCGAAGGGAGGCAACGACAGGTCGGGGATCTGATTAGTATTTTAGCTGTCCTTGTAAACACGTTTGGTAGGGATAACTCGCCTACACGCGTAAAAACGCACACAACTTGTTCACGGTTGTCAACAGGCGTGAACAATGTTGTGCTGCTCGCCGTGAACAAGTTGCCAACAAGTTGTTTACTTATGGTTCGAACAACTTGTTCACGGATAAATCAAGAGTCATGAACATTGTGCTGCTCGCCGTGAACAAGTTGCCAACAAGTTGTTCACTTATGGTTCGAACAACTTGTTCACGGAAAAATCAACAGTCATGAACAAGTTGTTCCAACAGCACATTTTTTTGCCAACAACGTTGTTCGCACATGATACAACATGTTGTAACAGCATGACGAAATAACAACGATGAACAACAATGTTACAACAATGGTGAACATGGTTGATGTATCAACACGTTCTTCGGTTGTTACAACATGCGTGAACAACGGTTGTTGTTTCATCAAGCAGTAACAACTTGTTGAAACAATGATGAACAATGTTGTTCATTTATCAATGTTGTTCACATATGTCAACAAGTTGTTATAGCATTGTTGCAAGTTGTTACAGCATTGTTCAGGCAACAATGCTGTAACAACTTGCAAGATTTTTACGCGTGTACCGGGGACAACATTTTACTAGTTCCAGGCTTCTTATTAGGCCAAGCTTGGTAACCACGTCTAATAAAGTTGAACCGGGCAGCAGGGTGACCCTACCTGTGAAATTTTGCTTGTAAACCCGGGCTAACTTTGACCCAGGTGCTAGGGTAACCCTACCGCCTTGTAAACAAGCCCTAAGTGGGACTATAAACCCACAAGCTCCTAATTGGCGGTGAGATGCTCTAACTATTGAGCTATGATGATATTTAATGTCGTAATGCATGTTGTTAAGAGAAAAAAATCGATACAGGGAAACCCAGCGAGAGAAAAGAGTTAAATAAATAGCCAAAAGAATAAATACTTTTAAAACATCTTACTTTACAATTAAAAAACTTCTTCAAACTTTCCACAACTGAGTCAACAAAACCCAATAGCCTCTGCCCTATTAATACAAAAAGAAACATATTTGGTATTCGAGTTAAAATAAAAAGTAGAGTTAAAATTATGTAACAAAAGTAAAAAAATATCCACAAATTAGCAAGAGTAAAAGTATGCCAAAGACTTCTTTAAATTTCAATTTTGTTAGCCCAAGGTTACAGTAGCCAACCCACCATCCGCATAACCCCTCACTACCCTCCCTTCCCCAAGCACACTCTACTACCTAATCATCATTACTTTCAGCCAGATCAACGTGGCCGTGTCGAGGCATATCAAAGGCGCTCCAAGCAGCCGCCATATACGACACAGTTCAGACCACGGATCACAGCTATAAGATGTTAGGTGTTGATTTAGGTGTTGAGGGAATAGTGTGTAAAAAACATACACAATGAATGAATTTACATGCACTAAGGCGTGTAAAATAACACACCTTAGAGTGCTTCAGCGCATGCATTTGAAATTGCACACCATACGAGTTTTTTTACTCACCATGTGTGTGTGTGTTTTTACATAACGTCTGTGCACCATTTTACACGCATCGTATTAATGTGATTTTACACACCTTCGTATTCCTAAAGGTGTGTAAGTTTTACACATCTTTTCACAAAAAAAACACATTTCCAGTTTACACATCTTACCTAATTTTACACGCCTTCGACCATTACACACTTTTTACCTAGCTATATACCGTTTGAAAATACAAAGTGGAAGTTTTTCATTTTCCCCTAGTCCCTTCCCGATTCTAGAGAGGAGGTCTAGAAGCTAGTCTGGTCCGCAAATGGCAAAGCTATTCTGAGTAATTACTATATACATCAGATAAAACAGAAGGTTCCAAACAAAATAAGGATATTTTACAGTTTATAAAACTCAGTATATTTTGTTATCCCAGATTATCAATAACAAAATACGTATTCTTTTCATATAAAATTTGAAGTAAGGCTTCGTACAGGTTTTTCTTACTATATAACTATATTTATATCTAATTATATTTATATTTCGTGTACATAGATATCTATAGAAATGCATCAATTTGATTCAATATTCTCTCCCACTGACTTAAAGCGTTGGTTTCATCCCATGAGCTGTCCCCCCGGTTTACGAAACCTAAGCCAAACTACATTACAACCCCTACCATGCATGCTAGCTCAGTTAAACAAGTGTTCGTTTGTGCATTGTGTGTCTCAGATGTTAATTGTAAGTATAATACAATTTTTGTGTGGGCAAAGAGTTTGATTATACAAAGATATAAACACCTTGTTTAACAATTGAATATAGATTATAGACACACTGTATAACATACATCTGGCTCGCTGAATCAACTATATTCGTACAGCCATTTAACCAAACTCGAATGAACGGAATACAAAATTCCCTTTTCATTCGCTTTAAAAAAGTAAGCTTCTGATCAATTTGGCACAAAAACTGTTTAACTAAACAACCCTATCGGTTTTGAAACAAATGTACAAGTTAAGTGTGGACTCTTAAATGCCTGTATTGTTAAACAAACAAAACAAATACGACTACAAAACACCCACAAAACCTCCCAAGGTTGCAGCGAGTATATGCTGGACTAAAAGACATAATCTGATGAATAATCTGTCGCCCTTTTGTATTTGTACACAATAAAAAAGGTTCCCCACTGCTGTTAAGGTAAGCTCCCACACACATAACTCTGATCATAATTATAAAGATAATACATATACAATGCAGTTAAAATATGGCATCGAGTTTGACTTTTTTAATGAAAATCTTTACCTCTTTTTCTCGACTCTGTATTTGCTTTGAAAAACAATGAATGACTTTTTTAAACATTGAAAATGAATCGTTCGTTTTTCGACGGAAAGGCCACACAGGTTGGCTGACAAAACGAAACAGTATAGACTTATAAATAATAAAGTGCATAACTAATTCAGCCGTTTAATGAATTCCTATACAAGTGGCCAAAAAGCACTTTGCTCATGGTTTAACAATTGTTATTGATTAGAAAATTCAGGAGTTAAAAGGATTCAATTTATATTGCTTAACGACAAAACTGTTTGCATGAAAAAAATAGAACTGATCTTGTTAAAACTTGGCGATAATTAAAGTTGTTTCTATGGAGTGTATAATACCGGCGCAAAAATGATCACTTATAGCTGGCAGTTCCCCCAACTTCCCCGCATGACGCTATTCTTACTGCTTTTGTTTCCAGTTCAAAGCTCACTAGGGCGAAGATTCCAACAACAGCGGTGATAAAGAAAAACGACATTCATCCTCCCACTGTCGCCAACTAGACTTGGGTTCATCTTCGAGGCGAGCGGGTTGCAAGCGACGGACGATTTGGGCAACGATGAAGTCGCTTAGTTTATTAGCGTTTATTTGTTCAGTAATAGTTATACAGTATGTTGAATGCGATGTTTATTTACATAATCCACGAGGCTCCAACAATCGGCTGTATAATAATAACAGAAATGCAAACAGAGTTTTCGATTCACAGGTAAGAAAAATACACAAATATTATAAATGGTTGTTCAAAAGCCGATTAGCACTAACCCTGGATTAGAATCTAAATATCCACTGTTTTATTATTATACAGTATGTTCTCTTTGGCTATACTTTAGTTCAAACTTCCCAGGACAGAAGCTAAATGCGTTTGCACGCTGTTTGTAAAAAAAAACCCCTATAAATTCCTTTGGCAGGATATATATCTTAATAATTTGGTCCACAAATTTACACTAATTAACCAGGATTAAGCTATAATCCCCTTTTGAACAACTGAAGTTGCCAATTCTGCCAATTCCAATGGTACTATTGAGCGAGCGGGTTGCAAGCGACGGACGATTTGGGCAACGATGAAGTCGCTTAGTTTATTAGCGTTTATTTGTTCAGTAATAGTTATACAGTATGTTGAATGCGATGTTTATTTACATAATCCACGAGGCTCCAACAATCGGCTGTATAATAATAACAGAAATGCAAACAGAGTTTTCGATTCACAGGTAAGAAAAATACACAAATATTATAAATGGTTGTTCAAAAGCCGATTAGCACTAACCCTGGATTAGAATCTAAATATCCACTGTTTTATTATTATACAGTATGTTCTCTTTGGCTATACTTTAGTTCAAACTTCCCAGGACAGAAGCTAAATGCGTTTGCACGCTGTTTGTAAAAAAAAAACCCTATAAATTCCTTTGGCAGGATATATATCTTAATAATTTGGTCCACAAATTTACACTAATTAACCAGGATTAAGCTATAATCCCCTTTTGAACAACTGAAGTTGCCAATTCTGCCAATTCCAATGGTACTATTATCAAGACAACCAAAGTAAATTTCAATCTATATAGCTGTCGAGTCTGGAACATCTTACCACCCAAATTGAGAGTCTTCGTTAGGTCTTTACTAGTTTTTAAACACGACTTATTCAATTACTATTTTGACTATTAAAATCAACTTTTGACATTGATAACCTTCGAACCTCTGTTTGTATTTTATGCCAGGCTTGTCGTCCTATTCGATAGTTTACGTGTTCGAAATTAATGAGTTTTAGGATAAAGCATTCAAGTTGTTATATAATGCTTCGGATATGTGATGGAAGAGCGTTCCAAAAGCTTGTTGGGGCTGCAACTTGCAAGCTCCTGTCGCCAAGAGTTGTCATGGGAGTTCAACGAAGGTAGTTCAAGGAGTAAGGTATCAGATGATGGTAGGCTGTAGTCTCTTGTTGTTGAAGACAAAGAAAAGGTTCTTTAGATAGTCAGGGCACATTCCATTAAGAATTCTAAAAGTAAGCAGAACTATAAGTGGATTCGAAATTAGAGTTACGTGACAAAACTTGCATCATGCATGCAGACGACAGATTTCTCTATAGCTGTGGCATTTCAGACTCGTTGAAGTTTTGCAAAGTGGAGATGTAAAAAATGTATAAAAGAACAACGTACCCCAAAAACCTGCGCTGCGTGCATGCGCGTGCCATAAAAATCATTCGCTATTTTCTATTTTTCTTGTTGTCCATTGCGTTGTACAGAATAACAACAAAGGAGGGTACAACGTTGGCGAAAACACTGAAAGACCAATACGGCGTGCCAGCAGCCAGTATCACATGGTAAGAAGATCAGTTTTGCAATCGAAAACTCAGTTCTTTGTTATTTAATGTATGGTACTTAAGTTTATGGTAGGCGTCAACCCTTTCAGAGAGTCGACTTTTGTTATTTTTACTCTGGCTAACGCCAGACGATTTTATTCGCAGAAGGGAGAATTCTGGCGGTAAAAGAGTTCATAACTAACTTGCAAAGTTTTAACAGACGTTCGGTAGACGTTCATCAAGGCCAGAAAAGATTTCTGAGACCCCAGACAGGATTCGAACCTGCAACCTTCTAATGACCGGTTCTAATGACCTAAGGTTGCAAATTCATAGTCATATGTGCTCCTAAGTGGTAGCGTTTGCATATGAGATGTATTGTTGTTAACCCTTTATCGACCACTGTAGCCTTTATTATTATATGGCTGGGTTTAATTTCCGGTCCGTACGCAAAACGACGCACGCTGATTGGTTCCTGAAAGGTCGGGATTTTACGATATTGACCGACCGGTCAATACACTTTTTTCTCGGCCCTGTAACTTTTGGCGGGGAAAATTTCTGAGTTGATTTGAATACAAATAAAAGAGAACTAGGTATCTTTATTCAAATATTCTGAACTATAAAATGTGTTGGAACATTACTGCTGGTTTTCTTTAAAGCTGTTTATCTAAAATCACTACAAATAAAAGCCGAACTGGTGAGATAAGAAGGCCAAGAAGCGACACGAAAAAGTCAACAGGTAAGGTAAACAGCATACTCCGAAGACGAAAACAACGCTCGAAGCTTAAAAATAAAGTGAACCAATGGCCATATAATAAATTCCTTATTAACCTCGTTTGCTCGGTCTGTACTGGAAAGTATTTGCCCTCGGTTTTATCGCACAAACCTCGCTCCTTCGTCGCTCGGTCTGTACGAAAACCTCAGGCAAATACTTTCCCGTACAGACCTCGCACTCGCGGTTAATAAGTCTTTAGTATTTTACTCTGGCTAACGATTTTACTTGTCAATAGGAGACCTCCTGGTCAATATAGGGTTAAAGTAATATGATAAATTGTACGTCGTATACATGTGGTGCATGTGGTATGTTTGCCAGCTTCGGGTTGAACCCTGTCTGGGGCTCAGAAATCTTTTCTGATATTCTTAAATTTGACCATAGTCAATCGAGATATGGTCTGGAAACTCAGCTGAAGTCTTTGGTCTATCTTTTTGTTCGCCTTTATGCATTTTTGTGCACGGTGCACGGTCACTGAACACATTGTATTTTAGTATAATGAACGAATTGTCCAATAGCAACGTTTCGGTTCAATCACTCAACCGTGCTTTTTAAATATTAATAAACCAAAAACAAAGGATGTGCACGGTGTAAGGTACGGTTCAACATAAAATCACAGCTCATTATAGGCGCTTTGAAGTTTGCCGAGTTTCCAGACCATATCTCGATTGACTATGATTTGACAGTATTTTTAAAATAAAAATTAGTATATTCACATATAAGATTTTACACAATATGAGTAATATTCCCACAGTATTTTCTCAAACTATCCAACTGGCTTCTACATGTCATTCGTATAATACCAGGTTTGCTGATAAACAAAATTTCAGTAGACCTAGAGTTCGAGCAAATTACGGTGTACATACTTTCAACTTTGTTTCTTCACAAATATGGCAAGGTATAGATCTTGAAATCAAATTGTCTAATTCAGTCACTATTTTTCGAAAAAAATATATACAGGCTCTAGGCTACTTCTTTCACAAAATAATAGTAATAAATAATAACTATATAAATAATAACTATATATATATATATATATATATATATATATATATATATATATATATATATATATATATATACATACATACATATAAGCCCGTTCTAAGTTAGATTTATAGTACTTGTAGGCAGTGATCAACTCGAAAGCTTTTGGCTACTTTGATCACTGCGCACGATAATTTATTTTAGTTATTGTCATCTTTTTTTTCTTTATGTAGTAATTGTATAATTGTAATTATGATCTATAACTGTAGTAAGTGTGCAAATTCAATAAAAGTCTAAAGTCTAAAGTCTGAGTAATTGAGTTTGACGAACGTCCACCGAACGTCTGTTACATTACACCAAGCTCAAAAACGTACCACAAGCACTACATGTACACTATACAGTACATACAACTTACCATATTCCAAAGTTTTGTTAGTTCGTGCTGTACAAGCTGTTGTTGGATGCTAAAACTGAAAAACCTCTGAACCTCTCAGCTCTAACCATTGAGCCACTAGAACTCGAATGGCAAAGTATTGAATTTTAGCATCTAACAACAGCTTGTATATAT
>OZ036007.1:7747339-7799839 GCA_964035015.1 Corallium rubrum
GAAAGAAATTCATACAATAAAGCTTGATTAATTAATATAACATTTACCTTCTTATCACAACAACTCACTCCGAACGGCCATAAACCAAAAAATAAACCAATTTTTTCTAAATTTTTAAGTTTTATAGTTTTATCTTCTTGTTACTGGCTCAAGCTACAGTAATATTAAAAAAAATTATTTGGGAGTTTTTCTTGCCTATTATTTGGCTGTATTTCACTTTGATGTACTCGATCGGGGACAGGGAAAATCCCCGATTGTTACGACAAGTGTGAACATGGCAACTGTCCTCGATTTTTACGACAAGCGAGAACTTGTAAAAAAAAGATTAAAAGATAAAAAAACCCAACTATAATTATGAATGTAGATATTATCAGTAGAAATTAGTTTTGAGCATGAGCGCATGTTACGCGACATAGCAACCTAGTTCCCAGGGCCTTTCTGAAATTGGGAGGGCGGGAAAAGGCCGTGGCGGTGTAATAAATTAGTAATTTAATTTAGTATGCAAAATCATTCTCAGTAATACAGTCCCGTGGGAGAAGTTCATTGCTTACAATTGGTGCCATTGGCGGTCCCGTTGAAGCTAATAGGGACCTTACGATGCTAGGACGACGACGGCGGTCAAAAAGCAACATAAACTTTATAATTAAAGAAGTCACGGCTAACTGACTATTATACTTGATATTTGAAGCTAGTTTAATGACTTTCAAAACGCCGCAGTACTGCTAAAAAGATTGTATAGTGTCTGTGTTGAGGTCAATCTCAAGCAACAGTTTTCATCTTTTGGCCGTTGACGTCGTCCTGAGACGTGAAAATGCTCTAAGTGGAGTTGTAAAAAGAACGAAGACGGTGTTGAGATTACTCTATATAGGAACTAAAAATTATTCATTCTCTTTGTTCCACAACTAGAATTCTTTTGTTTAGAAGACGTCGTCGTTGAAGTTACCATCGTACTTCGTAAGGTCCCTATTTGATTAACTGACACTGTGACACAAAATTATGTAAATTATCCAAATAGTGAAATAAAAGTAGCGTGCTGCATTGGCAGTGTTGAAACAAGAATGGCGTTGTTTATTTACACTGTTTACGTTTCTCTCTGACGAAGGGCCTTCGCTCGAAACGTTAGACTCCTACGTTCTCTGTTTCGGCAGTATACCTAACCTTAATATATTTCGATCATATGCATAATTATGTTTCCCAAAGAAAACCAATCAACCAATGAAAATATAGAGTCCACCCGCCGATACGAGGGCCTTTTCCCGCCCTACCAATTTCAAAAAGGCCCGGGAACGAGGTTGGCGACAGAGAAAAAATTCCTTTCTTATTCAGTTAATTTACTGACGCTATTTCTGCTCAATTGCTCAGGGCTGTTTACAGCAGATCAAAAGCTTAAAGGTACTACCAGTAGATACACAAGACAAAACGCAGCAGGTACTCAGCGTGGTTATGAATGTCCTGAAGAACGTGATTACTACCCTTACTGGCATCCAACTGACTGGATCGATATTGCTGTGTTAGCTAATAAGAAACAAGATTGTCCGTTCTACAAAGCGGAAAGTTTCAATACCAATGAAAAAGGTACTTGGATTATTACATACGCCAACAAGTTATGTTTTTACGTCTGTTTGTTTGTTTGTTTGTTTGTTTGTTTGTTTGTTTGTTCGTTCGTTCGTTCGTTCGTTCGTTCGTTCGTTCGTTCGTTCGTTCGTTCGTTCGTTCGTTCGTTCGTTCGTTCGTTCGTTCGTTCGTTCGTTCGTTCGTTCGTTCGTTCGTTCGTTCGTTCGTCTACTTGCTTGCTTGCTTGCTTGTTTGTTTGTTTGTTTGTTTGTTTGTTTGTTTGTTTGTTTGTTTGTTTGTTTGTTTGTTTGTTTGTTTGTTTGTTTGTTTGTTTGTTTGTTTGTTTGTTTGTTTGTTTGTTTGTTTGTTTGTTTGTTTGTTTGTTTGTTTGTTTGTTTGTTTGTTTGTTTGTTTGTTTGTTTGTTTGTTTGTTTGTTTGTTTGTTTGTTTGTTTGTTTGTTTGTTTGTTTGTTTGTTTGTTTGTTTGTTTGTTTGTTTGTTAGCTTGCTTGTTTGTTTGTTTGTTTGTTTGTTTGTTTGTTTGTTTGTTTGTTTGTTTGTTTGTTTGTTTGTTTGTTTGTTTGTTTGTTTGTTTGTTTGTTTGTTTGTTTGTTTGTTTGTTTGTTTGTTTGTTTGTTTGTTTGTTTGTTTGTTTGTTTGTTTGTTTGTTTGCTTGCTTGCTTGCTTGCTTGCTTGCTTGCTTGCTTGCTTGCTTGCTTGCTATCTTGCTTGCTTGCTTGCTTGCTTGCTTGCTTGCTATCTTGCTTGTTTGTTTGTTTGTTTGTTTGTTTGTTTGTTTGTTTGTTTGTTTGTTTGTTTGTTTGTTTGTTTGTTTGTTTGTTTGTTTGTTTGTTTGTTTGTTTGTTTGTTTGTTTGTTTGTTTGTTTGTTTGTTTGTTTGTTTGTTTGTTTGTTTGTTTGTTTGTTTGTTTGTTTGTTTGTTTGTTTGTTTGTTTGTTTGTTTGTTTGTTTGTTTGTTTGTTTGTTTGTTTGTTTGTTTGTTTGTTTGTTTGTTTGATGTTTGTTAGTTTGGTGGTCGTCTGTCTGTCTGTCTGTTCGTTCGTCTGTCTGTCTGTCTGTCTGTCTGTCTGTCTGTCTGTCTGTCTGTCCGTCCGTCCGTCCGTCCGTCCGTCCGTCCGTCCGTCCGTCCGTCCGTCCGTCCGTCCGTCCGTCCGTCCGTCCGTCCGTCCGTCCGTCCATCCGTCCGTCCGTTCGTCCGTCTGTCTGTCTCACACTCGCCCTCATATTAATTGCAATTTTTATTTAAACAATCGTAACTTTTACCCAAGGTGAATGTATGGAACGATATAAAAACCCATACGAAGGCTGGAAGCACGCTTCAATTCACAACAACCCAAATGATTGCAAAAAGGCAAACGGAGAGTGGGTAATGTTCAGTAACTATTTGGAAGAAAAGAAAGAATACAAGACACGGACTCAGTGTCAACAAGCAGGCTACAAATGGGGCATACCGTACCGCTCGGAAAACATTGATAAACTTCCACGGAACAAAAATAGCTGGGCACGGTGTTTAGTTCAACCGCCAGCTCCCGCATGTAGGCCAGCACCGCAATCACGTCCGAATCACCTTGGTAATGGAGATGACGCCGTTCCTCTACAATATCCATGGGTTCTACCACACTTTCCGTCTGGAGAAACACAAAGATGCGTGTTTCGAATCAGGTAAAGATGTAATATTTCAGAAACGACTGGGAGTGTTTTACCAGGGGTTACAAACACGAGAGAACAATGAAAATCACGAGACCTAACGGTCTGATTTCACTCGGTTAACACCGAGTAATTTTCATTGTCCTCGAGTGTTTGTAAAACATGAGAAAACTAGAGGGTTATTGGAGATGTTTAAAAAGAAAACTAACCAGGCTAGCTCACGAGACCAACACATGCATGTATGAATAAAATGCTTGATTGCACTCGTACCAAAATTATGCAAAAATATTGCATAAAATAAAGATAATGAGCGTAATCAAGCATTTCATCCAAATTTTGACTAAATACAACCAATAATGGATTTATTTTGACGTCGTAGATCTTTATTATATTATTATACTTTATTAAATACTCCCCAAAGGGCTTTTCAGTATCTTAATTTATTATTGAGTCGGTTTTCTTTGATGTACCGCGGGCTGTATATAGCATACAGCCCTTGAATACTAATTAGATAAGAAATGAAGAAAAAAACTAGGAAAATCTTTGTCCAAGGTAGAAAAAAAGACAAAACTTTGTTGGAAAACCTCCTCAATAATAAATTGAGTCAGATAAATCCCTCGAACGTCGGGCTGTATGCGATATACAGCCCTCGGACGCTTCGCGTCCTTGGGGCTGTATATAGCATACAGCCCTCGTTCTCGGGCTTTATCTCTTACTAATTACACGTTAAAAACTATAATATACTAAACTAATATACAAAATTATACTATTATTATTAC
Organism: Corallium rubrum; assembly: GCA_964035015.1. Taxonomy (NCBI): domain Eukaryota; kingdom Metazoa; phylum Cnidaria; class Anthozoa; order Scleralcyonacea; family Coralliidae; genus Corallium; species Corallium rubrum. The sequence goes on from OZ036007.1 coordinate 7,751,339, forward strand.
AATCAATCCAGTCATAAAAACTTATCAATAAAAATTTCATTAACTAGGGGTATCTAAAAAATCTTTTAATAAAATACGTTTATACTCTGATTTAAAATGAATAAGATTTTCACTGTTCTTAATGCTGTCTGGAAGCTCATTTCACAGAACCCCTGCACGATATAAAAATGTTCGTTGACCAGAAGCTGATTTATAGATTGGAATATCTAATTTATTGTTATGTCTTGTGTTGGCGTTGTGTATTTCTGATCTTGTTATGAATTTGTCACATAAGTATGATGGCGCCAATCCGTTCATGCATTTAAATGCCATTACAGCATCCCTGAATTTCAACATATAGCTTATTCGAAACCAGTCCTTAGTTCGTGTCCCCAGTTCCTAGTTCGTGCAGCTAACGAAACGTCAGTATTTCGTAATCAAAACTATTCTCGGCAGTTTACCAGCTTTTCAATTTGCTCTATCTAAGGACTAAAACACTGCCTACACAGCACTCTAAATTTCTACCAAAACACTATGCTTGTAGAAGCTTTACGAGTTTTCAATTTAAGTCTAATTCATAGCCTATATTATTTTAGGTACAACATTTCTACCAACGACCCACAGTAAGTATATACCACTTTCTATAATTTTTATTTCTATCGAAGAAAAATACGTTCCAGTAAGTGTTCTTAATCTAAGACCAAGCATCCTTGCGCGTCCACAGCGCGGCCTCCCATCGAAGCCTGGGCACGAAGCTGACACGGCGGACATTTGTGGTAGATATGATATAGGTTTGTTTGTTCCTTTGTTGGTTCGTGTATCTGTTTGTCTGTCTGTCTGCCCGTCCATCCGTCTTGTCACTCCAGCCTGTCTGTCTGTCTGCCAGCCTGCCTGTCTGCCTGTCTGTCTGTCTGTCTGTCTGTCTGTCTGTCTGTCTGTCTGTCTGTCTGTCTGTCTGTCTGTCTGTCTGTCTGTCTGTCTGTCTGTCTGTCTGTCTGTCTGTCTGTCTGTCTGTCTGTCTGTCTGTCTGTCTGTCTGTTAGACTCCGGCTCCGTATAGAAGACATGAGTCAATCTTATAACCATAGTCAATCGAGATATGGTCTGGAAACTCGGCAAACTTCAAAGCGCCTATAATGAGCTGTGATTTTATGTTGAACCGTACCTTACACCGTGCACATCCTTTGTTTTAGGTTTATTAATATTTAGATAGCACGGTTGAGTGATTGAACTGAAACGTTGCTATTGGACAATTCGTTCATTATACTAAAATACAATGTGTTCAGTGACCGTGCACCGTGCACAAAAATGCATAAAGGCGAACAAAAAGATAGACCAAAGACTTTAGCTGAGTTTCCAGACCATATCTCGATTGACTATGTTATAACTAAGGAGGCATGGTGGCACAAGCTCTTAGCGCGCTGTCTCTCGCCGCTGAAGTTAACCAGGTCGAGTGGGGTTAGTACTTGGATGGGTGACCACCTTAGCTTCATGTGAGTGGAGTTGTTGGTTCTCTCCTGTGCCTCGAGGTTTTTTCACCAGGTTCTCAGGTTTTCCTCCCTCCGTAAAATTAACACCATAGTTTCCCTCAGTTAATCCTACTAACTAGTTCCATCAAGGGGCGAGAGCCATTGGATTATCAGTATCTAAATACTGTCATGTTACCATCAATAAGGTCGCTTTAATAATTGTCAGTTGTTTGCTGTACAAGCTGTGTTAGTTAGTAATACTCAGAAAAACTCTGAGCTCTAAGCGGGACTCGAATCCACAACCTTCTGAATGCTAGCCAGACGCTCTAACCATTGAGCCACTAGAACTCAGATAGCGGAGCAAGGTTAATTAAGGTACTTATACCTTAGACTGTGCCCAGTTCTCCAGGAACGAGTCTTAACCGCTCGGTTACAAGTACTTGTTGGTCTACAAGTCGCGTTGTAACAGTAAGTTTCCAGTTAAACACTGTTAGTTAGTTTCAGAAATTGCAGCTTGATGTTAGTAATAATTGTCAGTTGTTTACTAACTAACACAGCTTGTACAGCAAACAACTGACAATTATTACTAACATCAAGCTGCAATTTCTGAAAGTAACTAAGGTCGCTTTAGTTTACTTTATTTAATGTGGGTCCACAGTCTAAATCATGAGAAATCAGGTATTTTCTTCATGAAACGTTTTGCACAGGTCCCATGAGCTCCATATTGGTTCATCACATAGCTCTAGCGGTGATCTTGATTATTGAAAAGTTTTATACGCTCAAAGTTTACCCAAGTGAAGAAATCGTGTTTCTAGTAAATGCAGAAAACCTCATTTGCATAAAATCTGTCGCTCACCACAAACACAATTTCTCTAGATACGCAAGCGCTACAAGTATAAATCTTTTCAATAATCAAGACCACCACTAGAGCTATGCAATGAACCAAAATGAAGCTCATGAGCTCTCTGCAAAACTTTTCATGAAGAAATACATAATTTCTCATGATTTACACTGTCGATCCACCTTAAAGGTCAATATTTTTGGTCAATAACTGTCAAGGTGTCCCCGCTAAACATAGGCAAAGCTAAATTTTGAATACATTATTAATGCTTTGTGTTTTATTTGTTAATTCTTATAAACTCTTCTGTTATGTATCTTGTGTCAAATACATTAAATTTAAAGTGCTTATGTCACAAAATTTTTTTTTTGACTTTTGAGTAGAGGACAAAAAGTTAGTTAATAGGTTCTTTAACATTTTTCGGTTTTCTCTTTTCATTCGCGAGATATGCGGCTCTAAACCTTGAAAAATTGGCTTTTAGCAAAAAATTGTCGCGCCCGAGAAAAAAACGGAAAAGGGTCTGGGGCGACAGCCGTGTGACGTAGCTTAAGGGACGGAGGTTCGAATTCACATGTGAAGGAGTACCAAAAAGCTATTGTTAAAATTAATAAGTCCCTTAAGCTACGTCACACCACGCTCGTCCCAGACTCTTGTTGATACGCGACATTTTCACGAAAATTGCTGTTTAGAGCCGCATATCTCGCGAATGAAAAGAGAAAACCGAAAAATGTTAAAGAACCTATTAACTAACTTTTTGTCCTCTACTCAAAAGTTAAAAGAAATTTTTGTGACATAAGCACTTTAAAATTCTCTCTCGATACAAGTTGCCTTTATTGCCTTTGCTTTAACTACCCTTAGGCTCAAATATAATTCGTGTTTTTAAACCAACATTGTTATAGAAATAAAATTAAGACTAATCCAATAGTTAAACTGCTCAACGACAAACTTCCATTACAACTGGCCATTAACACAGCACAGTTTGGCAGAACATTTCAAGATCGCTCGCACATCTTCGAACTTGTAAGCAGAGAACAAGAAAAGATTCCCAACGATCTGACCGTGCACAATCTTAATGTTCGTGGAAAGCGAGGAAACATCGTACAAGCTTATCCAGCCGTCGAGTACGACTTCTTCCCAAAGAGGATGGAAATAAGTAGACTTGATGCCGTTCACTACCAATGGACAGGTACACGTAGTCATACACTATACACCATAGTCAATCGAGATATGGTCTGGAAACTCAGCTAAAGTCTTTGGTCTATCTTTTTGTTCGCCTTTATGCATTTTTGTGCACGGTGCAATGTCACTGAACACATTGTATTTTAGTATAATGAACGAATTGTCCAATAGCAACGTTTCAGTTCAGTTCAATCACTCAACCGTGCCATCTAAATATTAATAAACCTAAAACAAAGGATGTGCACGGTGTAAGGTACGGTTCAACATAAAATCACAGCTCATTATAGGCGCTTTGAGGTTTGCCGAGTTTCCAGACCATATCTCGATTGACTATGTATACACCAAATCGTAGTTTCAGTTAGGCCAACATGCAAATTAGTTTCCTATTCAATTTGGGCCCCTATACAAATTACATCATGTCTATTAAAACATGACGGGAAGATAACATAGGCTGGGACTGTTTTTTCATGTTTTGAGTTCATTATTTTTAGACACTACGTTTAGGATTATTGTCAAGGATAACCGATAAGCAAAGTTTATCCTTATAGAATACCTAAACATTAAAAAGTTTCTGAAATCAGAAATGTTATGTTTACTACGGCTGCTTCAGCCTCGTGTTATAAATGAACTACGTTTTATCCCGACTCAGATTGTACGCGCAGTCGAAACCCCGATTTCGTTTATATGGCCTCTTAAGCCGGTTTTCCACTAGGCGTTTTTTTCGCGCGAAGCGACTTTCTTTTGTTCGAATTCAATAGATTTCTGATTACCGTATTTCCTTGAATAAACGCCGCGGCGTATATTAAGTTTTCCGCATTGCGGGTGCGGCGTCTATTCGAGGGCGGCGTTTATTGTAACTTTTGTAACATCAACTGTGAATTTATTGTTTAATTCAAATTCATAACCAATTTTAACACTTATCCCAAAAAACTGAAGTTTATATGTCTTTAAATATATATATGCTTAAAATAAACGCCGCATCGATGAGAAAAAGTGCGGTGTTTATTCAAGGGCGGCGTTTAATAATATTTTTTGTTTCTCCTGCGGCGTTTATTCGAGGGCAGCGTTTATTCGAGAGAGGCGTTTATTCAAGGAAATACGGTAGTTCCAGCTCAGAGCTCATGAGACAAAAGAAAAAGTCGTTTCGCGCGAAAAAAAAGTCGCCTAGTGGAAAACCGGCTTTATACGGGGGAAAATAAGCCGCGGCAGTTAAATAAGTCGGGAACAATTCGTATAAACGGTCAATTCTTGAATAAGCCGTGGCTTATTTTGGACTACTTTCAACCCTGGGCAACCTCGCCCCAGTTTAAAAACTTGATTAATTCAGATACAGTGTAATTTATTCATCAAAATATGAATTGCAATAAATCCACTCTGCGAAGTTCATCCAAAGAATTGTAACGATAGCTTTGGTTAAAGTCAAGAACAACATTAGATATATGTTTCTTCCCGACATTTAAATGTATCCTGGATAATCGTGGGGAGTATCATGATGAATAATGCTAGCCAGTTGCATTTATGATAAAGGTTCACATGAGTGATTCGGCAGAGCGTTAAATATTTCTTATTTATTATTCATGTATACGTATTATACAAAAACGAAACACAAAGACCGCATAAATTTTCTTGCCAAAACACCCCAAAATTCTGGGTGTCACGTGACCAGCCGATGCCAGGGCCATTTTCGCCGACCTCCGAACGTGGAGGCAAAATGTCCTGGGGACGAGGTTGAACCCTGGGCTTATTTTAGTCACGGCTTGATGCAGAGAATAAAACATGGATGTGTGGAAATATGAAATTTGTTTCGAGTGTTGACCAGGATATCTCTCGAATGAGAAAAGCGAACGAGTAAAATATCCTGTTCAACACAAGAATTATATGTCATATTTCTAAGAATCTTTTCTATTAGGATATTTGAGAAACATCACTGGTGATCTTTAATTACCTATGCAAACATACTCTGTACTTGTGTTCATTTGGGAAGCTATTTAAACAACTCGAGTGAATGTTTCACCGGGATATCCAAACACTCGCAAACAATTAAAGCCTGAACGTTTTCATGGCGATAAAGTAATATAAATAAGTTTTGTGGAAACACCACGTAAAATATTATATAATATTATATTCTTACGTGATTTAATTGATCAGTTGCTTAATTTATAAATGACGTGAGCCAACAGTTTGTTATTATTGCTCTGATGAAGGCCTGAGTCAACGGGCCGAAAGTTTAGCAAAGAAATATTTTACGCGGTGTTTCCACAAAACTTATTTATAATTAAAGCCTGGTTGTCACATGTCGCCGATGGTCGCCGATCGTCGCCGACGCATGATTTAGATGCATGTTAAGTAAAAGAATAAAAGCACTGCTTTTCTGCATTGTTCTTTATTACTTAACAAGCTGCTGCACTTCCCGTTTTAACAAGCATCCAAATCACAAATCGCCGACGATCGGCGACCAACGGCGACATACGAGAACCAGGCTTAACAAACACACTTACTGTAGCTTTTGGCCTCGTGTTCTCATTTTCTTGTGTTTGGATATCCCGGTAAAATGTTCACATATTATAAATATAACACTATATATTTTTTTTATAGAAAAAATAACTTCCAAAAGCAATTATCTATTTCTTACCCTGTGATTTTGTATTGGTTGTTTTAGGAAGCAATACCAACCCTAACGGGAACGCTGGACAGGGCAGAAGAGGTAAGAGCATTCTTCGACTGTACATTACTAACAATAAAAAGAAGACGAAAGTTATTAGTCAATCAGTTATTTGAAACAGGTCGGTCGGTCGGTCGGTCGGTCGGTCGGTCGGTCGGTCGGTCGGTCGGTCGGTCGGTCGGTCGGTCGGTCGGTCGGTCGGTCGGTCGGTCGGTCAGTCAGTCAGTCAGTCAGTCAGTCAGTCAGTCAGTCAGTCAGCAAGCAGTCCATTAATCAGTCCTTCCGTTGGTCCGTCCGTCCGTCCGTCCGGTCGGTCGTCCGTCCGTCCGTCCGTTCGTTCGTCCGTCCGTCCGTCCACCAGCCGGCCGGTCGGCCAGTCAGTCAGTCAGTCAGTCAGTCAGTCAGTCAGTCAGTCAGTCAGTCAGTCAGTCAGTCAGTCAGTCAGTCAGTCAGTCAGTCAGTCAGTCAGTCAGTCCGTCCGTCCGTCCGTCCGTCCGTCCGTCCGTCCGTCCGTCCGTCCGTCCGTCCGTCCGTCCGTCCGTCCGTCCGTCCGTCAGTCAGTCATATATTCAGCAAGCAAGCAAGCCGGTCAAAAAGTAAAAGCCATCCAAAGTAATTTATTAAAAATATCAAATCTCTGCTTATTTTACAGGAACGGACAGAAGCAATTTTGTACAAATGAGAAATGCGTCGTTCAGTTATCCGATAGAGCGAGAAGACAAAGATGAAATGTTTGCCAAAGCACAACTTATATGGGCAGCTGACGACAAAACCAAAACGAGTGCAGACGTGAAAATGAGCATGTTATCTTCGGGTAAATACGCTGAATACATGATGCACTATAGAGGGCGTGGTAAGCTGCAGGACGAACTAGACAACGCCACGCCGTCATATCCTGGGCTAATTCTAAAGATGCGAGAAGGAAAATACTACTATATGTGCACAAGAAACAACAACTTCACAAACCGCAGCCAGAAAGCACGAATTACAGTCAAGTAATTCAGCCAGTTGCAATATGAATATTTTCTAAAATACTACGTTAACTTGCTTTATCAGTATATACGCAAACAATTAAACGGGAAAATAACAGGCACTTTTTATGTATAAAATCGAGTTAAAATTGTAACTTTAGTAATGCTAAAGTAAGCACTGGAATAAAATGTTTTTAATAAAAAATAGTAAGGTGTTTTGCTTTCATAATTTGCAATTTCCGTTGACATTCTTCTCCCTTGCGTGTTTTATCACACCGCGCGTGTTCACCCACCTGTCAACGTCTTCGACTTCAATTTAATCATAGTCAATCGAGATATGGTCTGGAAACTCAGCTGAAGTCTTTGGTCTATCTTTTTGTTCGCCTTTATGCATTTTTGTGCACGGTGCACGGTCACTGAACACATTGTATTTTAGTATAATGAACGAATTGTCCAATAGCAACGTTTCAGTTCAATCCCTCAACCGTGCTTTTTACATATTAATAAACCAAAAACAAAGGATGTGCATGGTGTAAGGTACGGTTCAACATAAAATCACAGCTCATTATAGGCGCTTTGAAGTTTGCCGAGTTTCCAGACCATATCTCAATTGACTATGATATAATCTACACATTCAATGAGCGCCACACGCATTATCGTGGCACAAAAAGAGTTTCAAATTATCGCGCGTTCCAATTTCTTTTGCACCTCACCTGCTAGGAGAAGCAACGTTGTATCGATGTTTAGCGTGTTGAAAGGATACTCCAGGTCCAAAACAAGTCTAGTTCAAAGGAAAGACTTATGTGACGATACCTCTGAATGGCTATTAGTTTCCTTCAAATATTTTTAGTTCGGGAAAAATTTGACTTTGTTTGCCGTATTTTCCATATACTGTGAGCCGCCATTGTTGCTTGATTGCGGGCGAAAGCGGTCGCTCCCAATAGTATTTCGACGTCATTGCAATTGAGTGATTGGAACAGTTTCCTCTTTTGTTATGATTTGGTTTTTTTAACACTCAATGACGTCAAAATACTATTGCAAACGTTTTCAACCAGTATGGAAATAAATCTTTATGTTACATGTTACAGCATGTTACATCTGAGGGCCACAAGTTTATCAGCCAATCGCTGTCATGTGTCACCCTCGTGAAATAAAGTTGTTCATTCATTCATTCATTCATTCATTCATTCATTCATTCATTCATTCATTCATTCATTCATTCATTCATTCATTCATTCATTCATTCATTCATTCATTCACATCATGTTACACTACATGTTACACCACATGTTACACTGCATGTTACAGTTCAATTTTTAGATTATATTATCATTCTTTACATGTTACAACATGTTACACCTACTTTTTTAAAGAAAATATAGTTTATTTTAAAAAGTAGGTGTAACATGTTGTAACATGTAAAGAATTATAGTAGGGAGGCAATTTTAGGGCAATAAGCGGGTGAGTTTGGAGGAACACGCATATTTTCATAACGCATTCTTAAATTTGCATATGGTTTTCAAAAAGTCTACGAGTATTTTTTCCAAGATTGTAGATTGATGGAGTGATTTGGACTATTAAAAAAACTGACGAAAAACTGATAACAATATAAGACACTATAAATACCTTACCAGTAAAATCAAAACATCCCTATCCAATCAATTCCTGGGTTAAATTCCTGCCGGAAGGCCTGTGTAGTTGCATTTTTCGCAACTGGTCCCGATTTGGTTTTAAAATGTATATATTCCACACTCGAATTTTCCTTCACCCCAAATCCCTAGAACATGCTATGTAATCGAGTGAAATGCCCAATATTACTTCTAATAAACCCAATTCTCTCCTGGCATTACCACCTTAATGTATACAGAACTCGCGATCAAGCTCTCGGAAACGCCCTCCGTGGCTCAGTGGTCAGAGCATTGCACTAGAATCGCAAGGGCGTGGGTTCAATTCCTGCCGGAAGGCCTGTGTAGTTGCATTTTTCGCAACTGGTCCCAGTTTGGTTTTAAAATGTATATATTCTACACTCGAATTTTCCTTCACCAAAAATCCCTAGAATATGCTATGTAATCGAGTGAAATGCCCAATATTACTTCTAATAAACCCAATTCTCTCCTGGCATTACCACCTTATTATATACAGAACTCGCGATCAAGCTCTCGGCAACGCCCTCCGTGGCTCAGTGGTCAGAGCATTGCACTAGAATCGCAAGGGCGTGGGTTCAATTCCTGCCGGAAGGCCTGTGTACATGTAGTTGCATTTTTCGCAACTGGTCCCAGTTTGGTCTTAAAATGTATATATTCCACACTCGAATTTTCCTTCACCAAAAATCCCTATAGAATATGCTATGTAATCGAGTGAAATGTCCAATATTACTTCTAAATAACCCTATCCAAACTAAATGGTTGAAAAGGTTACTCCAAAGCACTAAGTACTTTCTTAAAACTCGCAACCGCTGGTCAACGTCAACTTTTACAAATTTAATTTGAAACTAAAATAATTTCAACACGTGTGAGATTGTTTGACCCAATACATAAATGTAAATACTTCATGTAAGCCTTACTTCAGCAACATTTTCACAACCCAAAAAAGCATCAACCAGAAGTCGATTCAACATGAATGTAAAAAGTAGGCAGTGTTTTAGATAGAGTAAAGTGAAAAGGCGGTAAAGTGCTGAGAATAGTTTTGATAACGAAATACTGACGTTTTAAACGGAGACCTTCATCAGAGTGAAACGTACATGCTTGGTAAATGGCTTCGCTCGAAACGTGTTTTTTTTTTACATAAGTAAACGCCCCCCACAGCTCTCTCGGAGTAATGACCCCTACCGGAGAAAAATCGCGTTCGCGCATAACTTTCTCGACTAAAAGCTCCTCCGTGATTGACCTTTATACGGGAGAAGTCCCACATCATAAACTCCCCCAAGGGGGATTATTGCCCTCTATGATTTTTATACCCTACGAATTAACCATACACGAAAATCAAATAACCCTATATATATAAAGCCCAGTTATCGCGTTTGTATCACATTCAATACTATATACGACTTGCCATGCATAAAATATGGAAATCTGGTAACATCCCATGCTAGAAGCAATGTATAATATATGTTAAGGTGATGTTACACAGTGCGATTTTTCTTGCAACTTGCAACAAATTTACATATGGAAAAAAAATGTAGGAGGGTGTTACACGTTCAACAACCGGCGATTTTTGTTGCAATTTGTAGCAAAAAGTAGAACCCATCCAACTTTTCTTGCAACTTGCAACAGGGCAAAAATGACAAAATCGCAAGTTGCTACGGGGTGTTACACGGTGCGATTTTTTATGCAACTTACAACATTCAGTGATTTGTTGCAAGTTGCAAGAAAAATCGCATCGTACAACAGCACTTTTAAAGGGCGTTAATAAACTGCAGAGCAGAGCATCTCCTTTAACTCTTTGTCTACCGTATGGTTCGTTTTCGAACGAAGCATGATTTAGTATTTTACTCTGTTTAACGCCAGACGATTTTACTTGTCAAGTAGAGAACCCTTGGTAGTGAAGCGGGAGTTAAGCCTCGTTATTTTAATCCAGCAACTTAGTTAATTTTGAAAATTGGGGAACAAAAGGTTTTTTGGCATGCTAGCCCACAATTTTCAAAGTACAAACACTAACACCAACACAAATCCATAAATAACAAACCGCTATATCAAATAATAATTAAACTAATGGAAAAAATATAGAGACATACAGTAGAATATTTATTCAAGATAAATTAATCATATTCCGAGTAACTTCTGTTATAACAGTGTGTGTGTCTGTCGTGATTAACTTCACACCAGGGTTGCTAACTGATAAATAGCTGCTTTGTTAGCGAAAATAACTGTCTTTAAAACATGTTTAGCACCGTAGTGTAAAAAACACTGCGTTGATTTTACAATATAGATGTAATTGGCAAATTAAGCGTTTTAAAATTCAAGTTAAGACGTTTGACTTCGATTTAGTAATGGAGCAATTTAGCAAAAACAAACATACTTATCGCACGAGTGACATGATTGTGCATGACTTACAATAGCCTGTCGATTTCTTGGGCCATGGGGGTCTGTAAATTGGATCACTTGGGCCATGGGGGTCTGTAAATTGGATCACGGGTGGCGTGTGCTGTTAGCGCGCTGCCTCTCACCAATAGTTAAGCCCGGTTAGACGGGGTTAGTACTTGGATGGGTGACCGCTTGGGAATGACCCCGTTGTCCGGCTTGGACTCATGTGAGTAGAGTTTGTAGTTGATCTCTCCTGTGCTTCGAGGGTTTTTCGCCGGGTTCTCCGGTTTTCCTCCCTCCATAAAATCAACACCTAACATCTCAGCTGTGATCCGTGGTCTGAACTGTGTCGTTGGCGGCTGCTTCGAGCGCCTTGATATGCCTCGACACGGCCACGTTGATCTGCGTCCTTTGCAATTCAGCCACTGGCTGCAAGTAAGGATGATTAGCCCCCAGTCCTTACTTACTTAATATGTACTGGCTTTCCTACTGAATAAATCTGTCACAGCAACCTTCATACCACATAAACCATAACTCTGATTTGAGCTAGCAAAATTTATCAGAAATTAAGTTACTCTTGCTTAATCGTAATAATAAGAGTTTTTAAACTGAAAATAGTTAAATAAGCAGATAAACTAAAACTTAACAGTACGCCCCCCCTGCTTCAATCATGCACCTTATCAGACATCATACCACGCACATATATTTAAGCCCAGTTATCGCGTTTGTATTACATGACTTGTCATAAAATATGGAACTCTGTTATCCGCACAGTCAAAACACAGCACGACATTGGTGGCCTTACTCCTTTGGAAAAAAAATATAGAAGAGCCGTTGTTTTCCTACATACAGTAAAGTGTTCACAATTTATTATTTATCAACATTTAATACCATGTAGAAAAGCCACAAAATGCGAACGTTAGGTCCAATTTCGAAAATTGCTCTGCATATATGCTTCTTTTAAAACCAGCTGTTTTTTATAACAAACAATTAAAACACAAATAAATATATTACCGTTTCTGGAACCACTCTTGTCTGTGATATCTCAAATTCTTAACTATATATAAAAAGAATAAAAAGGATAAACGATTTTTTCCCAAGTAAACACAAATTGAGGTTACAAAAAGAAAAAGCACATGCATGAGTAGGTGAGTGGGTTTATCCAAGCCCACAATAACACATATAGAGCTTTTGTTATATCGATATTTGTATACCTGTATACAATTTCTATTGTACTGTTTAAAAATTCCGCTACCCCGCAAAAAGAATTAGACAATGACATATCAATATCAGAACTTTTACCCAGTCAAACGACAAAGAGACTTCGTCAAGCAAACATGAAAATATCAGGTGTGCCTACGTTTTGTTTGCTCGTCTTGGTTTTACAGTTTCTCGTTTGGAACGCCAAATGTGACGTGTATTTACACAACCCAAGAGGCTCGAATAACCGGTTGAACGGACAAAATCAAAACAGGCGGAATGCAAATAGAGTTTTTGATTCACAGGTGAGGCAGAGAAAAGTTGAAAGTTTAGTTAGTGGCTGTGTACATGAGCCGGCTAGCCCGGTTAACTCTTTCTTGTCCGAATTGGTCTTTAGTATTTTATTCTGGCTAACGCCAGACGATTTTATTCACCTCTGGGGAAGCCCCCGGACAGAAATGAGTTATAAACTATCTCTTTAACTCTTTCTTGTCCGAATTGGTCTTTAGTATTTTATTCTGGCTAACGCCAGACGATTTTATACATCTCTGGGGAAGCCCCCAGACAGGAATGAGTTAACTTGGCTCAAGCGATTGATTAGGATCTCACTGTGGTTTTGAAACTCACATAAACTAAATTTACAAAGAAGAATTGGTTTAGCTGAGAAGTAAACAAATCTAAACATTAATTCAAATCTCCTTTTGCGGCCGAGGAAAGCATTTCGTGACACGAGTCAGCCTCGTACAATCAGCACCTTCGTCCTATATCAGTCAATCTGTAAGCACTGAGCACATGCTTAAGACCGGCCCTAGCTTCAGGTCTTCCTTAAGGTTTTCAGGGTCATTTCTGTAAAGCGCTCTCAATTCGTCAGAATTTATGCCACAAAAATAAAATAGATATCGTTAGAAAGCTATGAATTTGTAGAATACAATGGTGTCTTTGGTTTCACGATAAACACAAACCGTTAATAATTGTGAATTTTTAAATTAAAACCAGAGGGCTTCACTCGGGGCGACTTAAGAACAAAGCGTTTCATTTTGTTCAAAAAAATTTTTCGCAGTTCAATTCCGAGATAAATGTCCAGCAAAACGGTGTCAGCGTTTTTTTATTTATTGCCTGGTTTCGAATTTATGACTTATTTTCTCCGAATGTTGGTCGAAAAACAGCATTTTTAACTTTGGTCGTCAATAAAATCGGCAAAACTCGACATATCAAAAAACACTGACACAGTTTTGCTGGAAATTTATCTCGGAATCAAACTACAAAAAAAGATTTTGAACAAAATAAAAAGCTTTTTACTTGAGTCGCCACGAGTGAAGCCCTCTGGTTTTAATTAAAAAATTCACAACTATTAACGGTTTGCGTTTATCGCGAAACCAAAGACACCACTGTATTCTACAAATTAATAGCTTTCTAACGATATCTGTTTTATTTTTGTGGCATAAATTCTGACGAATTGAGAGCGCTTTACAGAATGACCCTGAAAACCTTAACGAAAGACCTTAAGTGCTTAAACTTGGGTAGAACAGACGCGCTAGAAATGTTTTTCAACCTATTTTACTCACGGTTATTTTACACACGTTCTAAAGCTTTTTGGTGAAGGAAAATTTTCGAGTGTATATACAATATATACATTATAAGATCAAACCGGGACCAGTTGTGAAACATGCAACATCAAGACCTTCCGGCTGGGATTATTGAACCCGCAACCCTGCGATGCTAGTGCAGTGCTCTGACCAATGAGCTACGGAAGCCGTTGCCAAGAGCTTGGCCACGAGTTCTGTATATGTAACGTGGTAATGCCGAGAGTAGAATTGGGTATATTACAAGTAATATTTGTTGTTTCACTTGATTAAACTGGATGTTCTAGGTAATTTTGGTGAAGGAAAATTTCGAGTGAGCTGAATATAAACATTATAAGACCAAACTGGGACCAGTTGTGAAAAATGCAACATCAAGACCTTCCGGCTAGGAATTGAACCCACGACTCTGCGATGCTAGTGCAGTGCTCTGACTGCGAGCTACGGGAGCCGTTGCGCCAAGAGTTTGGGCACGAGTTCTGTATGATGTAGTAATGCCAGGAGTAGAATTGGGTATATTACAAGTAATATTTGGCATTTCACTTGATTAAACTGGATGTACAAGGCTTCTTGCCTTCTTGTTATTAGCGAGGTTCAGATCACGCTAGCGCTACTGCTACCGTAAATGTGGCTAAGCTGATGCAATGTTCGTTTTTTCATTCTGTAGTCGTAGTTGCTTTTAATCCTGGTATCGTAAATAAAACGCTTTCTTTTTGCACTAGGTTTGAGACCTGCGACCATTACTGAACGTAAAAACAATATTTGACATGCTTAATTATATTTACGGTAGCGGTAGCGGTATGGAAGTGTGATCTGAACCTCACTATTAATGCTTGGGCAGCAGGGTGACCCAACCTGTGAAATTTTTCTTGTAAACACGGGCTAATTTTGACCCAGGTGCTAGAGTAATCCTACCTCCTTGTAAACAGGTCCTAAATGCAACGTTCTGGTTATTTTTAGAATAACAACAAAGGAGGATACAATGTGGGAGAACGATACAACAGGTTTTTTGAGTTGGTAAGCATGAATCGTGTACATATGACGTCACGTCCGCCATCTTAGTTGAATTAGCCTTTTTATTGCGCTAATTCTGCCTCCTCCACAGGCTCTTCTTATAATTTTTAGAAAAATATTTGTTTAAGTTAAATTTCTCATGTTGAGCGAATTCTCATGTTGAGCGAAGCTCCATCGCGTTTGTGAAGCCAGGGAACTAGCGTAGAGCGCGCGCAATGGTAAAGCGACTGGGGAAGAGGCAGACGCTAATTTATATGGGGTTAACAGGGGTATTCATGTAATGTACTTTTAGAAATTGGATTGGTTGAAACAATAATTTATGATAATACACCAAATCGTAGTTTCATTTAGGCCCACATGCAAATTAGTTTCCTATTCAATTTGGGCCCCTATGCAAATTACATCATGTCTATTAAAACATGACGGGAAGATAACATAGGCTGGGACTGTTTTTTTATGTTTTGAGTTCATTATTTTTAAACACTACGTTTAGGATTATTGTCAAGGATAATGGATAAGCAAAGTTTATTCTTATCGAATACCTAAACATTAAAACGTTTCTGAAATCAGAAATGTTATGTTTACTACGGCTGCTTCAGCCTCATGTTATAAATGAACTACGTTTTATCCCGACTCAGATTGTATGCGCAGTCGAAACTCCGATTTCGTCTATTATTAATGAATTTCACAATTAACTGGAGAAAAGAAACAGACCTTATTCAAAATGAAATATAGTAAAACATTGAACATATAGTTTTCTAACGTTTCGAGCGAAGGCCCTTCGTCAGAGAGAAACGTTAGGGACTACGTTCAATATTTTCGGCAGTAGTCAAAACTTACTATATTTCGATTTGTATTTCAACACTGCCTTGCGTAGGCAGTCTTGAAATACAAATCGGAATATATATATATTTATAACATAGTTTTGATACAGCAACGTTTTTGATTGGCTGTCGTGCGTGCTCCATTACTCGATGGAGCACGGCAAAAAAGCGCGGGAAAAAATTTCAAAACAAAACTGAGTTTTAAATTGACTTTTTATGGCCTTTTATATTATCAAAATACCGAGTCATTTAATTTTATTGAGTAATAAAGAGCAACGACCCAGAAGACATAAACTGGGTCTGGGTAACCGAGTTTAAACTGTCCTTTTGGTTGGGTTTTAGTGAACAAAAAAGTCTTGACTACGAAAGCAAAAAAGCACAACAACCAAAACGATTCGTCGGCTTGTGAAAGGATTTAATGCTACGTTATAAATGAAATGGCTCATGGTTTAGTGTGCTCCATCGAGTTATGGATGCACTTGGGAAATTTGGAGAGCTCTCCCAATTTCCCGCGTGCATCCATAACTCGATGGAGCACGCTAAACCATGAGCCATTTCTTAAATATATTTATTTTATACATATATATATATATATATATATATATATATATATATATATATATATATATATATATATATATATATATATATTTATTTATACAATATATATATATATATATATATATATATATATATATATATATTATATATATATTGTAAATATTTATATACACGTGCACAGTGGTTAGTGCACGTGCCTTTCACCTCTGCGACTCGGGCTCAATTCCTGCTCTCAGCAGTTATCTGATTAAAATTTCACCTTGGCCGCATGTGAGAAGAGGGCTTCCAGTTTGACTCTAAAAAACATCGCAGGTTTCCTCCAAGTACTCCAGTTTCCTGCTGTAGTAACAGTGGACCAATGAGGGATGGCCCTTACTGGACCTCTAGGGAGAAAAGTTAGGTATTAACTGATAGAGCTATCCTGCAGTATAAATAAGATTAGTTTAGTTTAGTAAGTTTTGAGTACAGCACACTATACTTTTATATTCTTTTTCAAAATGGCCGGAATTAGAATTCTTCTATGTACATATAAATTAGCCCTTATAACCTCGTTTTAAAGTAAGAATTCTTTTGAATTTCTAATAAATAATCCTCCTGATTAACATAAACTTTAGCTTTCATTTTCTCGGCTTAGACAACATTATTTTTCAAAACTATTACGCCAAATGAACTTACCAAATGGGTAATTTCTGAAGCTATTCAAAAATTCGCAATACATGCTTTATTAGATTTAAAACACAAGATGATGACCGAGCTGCCGAAACACTGCTGCTTATGTTTTAAATGAGTAATGATTTATTTAACGTCGTAAGCACAGGATGTGGTCGCCCAATCATCCGAGCCAGAGGCTCATGTTAAAGTGCACGACACAAGCTAAGACCTATAGGTGCTGAGTTTACGGAGGGAGGAAAACCGCAGAACCCTGCGAAAAACCCTCGAAGCACAGGAGAGACCAACTAAACTCTACTCACATGAAATTCAAGTTCGAGAACGGGGTTATTCCCAGACGGTCACCCATCCAAGTACTAACCCCTTCCAACTGGGCTTAACTACAGCGGTGAAAGGCAGTGCCCTAACCAGGGCGTATATGAGCGCCCTGGCCCTAACAGCACACGCCACCCGTGCTTCCCACGGTGGCGTATGCTGTTAGGGCACTTTCCCATGTCACACCTAAAGCTCTGGTTTATTTTCAGAATCATCGAGGTAGTGTAAGGAACAGGAATTTGAGACCCAGCGAAAGTCATTGGTATAACATGGTAAGCATTCGCTGTGCATTATTTGAAACGCTAGCATGGATAATATAGATTAGATAGGAAACATGACGACGTAAGCATGACGACTTTTTAGTAGTTGAAATTGAGGAGATTAAAAGCCTCCACTATACACACGTGAAATCAGTCTCACAGCTTGTTAACAGGATGTTGTCGGAACAGACTTGTAGCTGTTAACAGGTTGTACCATTACTGTTCATTCAACAAGCTGCTATACAACCTTGTTAGCATCAACCTGTTAACAACATGTTAAGTGCAGATTGGTAACAGGCTGTTGGAACAAACTACTCACTAGTCTGTTCGAATCGTCAACCTTGTTACAAGTTCTCAACAACCTGTTGCAAACATTTTAACAAACTGGGACAACCAGTGCGAACACACCACGGTGACAGCCTTTTGAACAGTCTTGTACAATCAGAATAGATTCCTAATAGAAGCAAGAATTTGTGAAAACACCATGCTTAAAGTGAAAATGAAGCGAAAATTAACTCAGTCGTATTTGAAAGAACACTTTATATATTTATGATTCAGATTTCAGATTTGCACATTTAATTTAGTGACAGGTATAATTATGAGAAAAATAAAAGTATTAGATTTTGGATATATATAACAAATTGAGATCATTATTAATAATGGTTCTGAGATGTGCGCAGTGGTCAAAATGACAGAGCATATAACATCTTTTGCAGTTTTTCGTTTCCTTGCTTCGTTCTTGATATATTTCAGTTTGTTTGACATGTAAATGAAACATTTTGACGTCATAACGTGCATAATGAGTTATCGAGAAAAGTTATATATCTTTCATAATGTCAAATATAATTACCTGAAAATCTACATGTTTAGCGGTGTTCTGGACGAAACACACCCACATGCTTCCTTTGAATTAATTTGGTTTGATAATAGCAAAGCAACATAACTTTTTTCGATAACTCATTATGCACGTCATGACTTCAAAATGTTTAATTTGCATATAAAACAAACTGAAATATATCAAGAACGAAGCAAGGAAACGAAAAATTGCAAAGATGTTACTCTATCATTTTAAGTGTTCTTTCAAATAAGACTGATTTAATTTTCGTTTCATTTGCATTTTACTATTTTTTACGGACTGCTTTCAACCTGTTGACTCAGAACTTCTTTTTCTTTTTTTTTGTCGACTGAAGCAACAAAGGTTATATTTACAACAAAGGTCATAGTTTTAACACTTTGAAGCCTGAAGACGAGTCTTTAGTATTTTATTCTGGCTAACGCCAGACGATTTTATTCAGCACAGGGAGAGGTCCAAGTGTTAAAACCTATCTCTTTAACTCTTTGAAGTCTGAAGACGAGTCTTTAGTATTTTATTCTGGCTAACGCCAGACGATTTTATTCAGCACAGGGAGAGGTCCAAGTGTTAAAACCTATCTCTTTAACACTTTGAAGTATGAAGACGAGTCTTTAGTATTTTATTCTGGCTAACGCCAGACGATTTTATTCAGCACAGGAAGAGGTCCAAGTGTTAAAACCTATCTCTTTAACACTTTGAAGTATGAAGACGAGTCTTTAGTATTTTATTCTGGCTAACGCCAGACGATTTTATTCAGCACAGGGAGAGATCCAGGCCTCAAAATGTTAAAATGTTTTTCGTGCCCACAAAACATGGGAAATGCGTACGAATAATTTGGCACCAAACCGACAAAATATCCTACCTAGCTTTGCAAACTAGATACTCAACAATATTTCTTTTTTATAATCATATTTAATTAAACAGGCATATTTTATGAGCGGGCCAATAGTGAATAATAAGGCATTGACGAACACTGGGAAATCAATGCTCAAAATTGAGTGGACAAACCAACATGGCTGTGGGGACGGAGACCTCAACTGTAATCTTGTACTACAGTACAAATGTCAACCAGGAAGCAACAAACTACGACCAATGAGAAACGGTAAGGTTAATTGACAACAAACTCTTGCTTAGGACAATAGACTTGACTATACTACTGTACTTCTGCACAGAATAGGTAGATAGATATACATACTACATATATACAACACATATATATATATATATATATATATATATATATATATATATATATATATATATATATATATATATATATATATATATATATATATATCGAAATATAGTGAGGTTAGATGACATACTGCCGAAACAGAGAACGTAGGAGTCTAACGTTTCGAGCGAAGACCCTTCGTCACGTTCCTCTCTGACGAAGGGCCTTCGCTCGAAACGTTAGACTCCTACGTTCTCTGTTTCGGCAGTATATCATCTAACCTCACTATATTTCGATTGTTGTTTCTACACTGCCTACGCAGCACTCTACTTTTATTATATATATATATATATATATATATATATATATATATATATATATATATATATATATATATATATATATATATATATATATATATATATATATATATATATATATATATATATATATATATATATATATATATATATATATATGTGTGTGTGTGTGTGTGTGTAGTATCGCTGTATATTTTTACGAGTTGTGCCGTATTTTGACGAGCCCGCAAAAACATCTTATAAGAGATTTATTATACAACTGCTCTGATCAACAAATTTTTATGGAAAAAGAAAACTCTAAAAAGGCCAGAGAAGTAGCGTGACTTGCACCAGGACAAAATAATAAGCATACATGAAGTAGTCTCCGTGTGATAAATTTGATTGGCTAACAATCCAAATAACCAGTGGAAATAACTATCGGCCAAACATCGCTTTTTTTTTATTAAATTTCCACTTAACGTGTGGCAGGAGAGAGGAACAGAACTTTCGTCCCAATTGACACCAAACTCCTATGTGTAGACAACTAAGACCTAGGTGTTGATTTTACGGAGGGAGGAAACCAGAGAACCTGGTGAAAAACCCTCGGAGCACAGGAGAGACCAACTAAACTCTACTCACATAAGTCCCAAGCTGGCGGAGTACGGGGTTATTCCCAAACGGTCACCAATCCAAGTACTAACCCCGTCCGACCGGGCTTAACTATTGGTGAGAGGCAGCGCCCTAACAGCACACGCCACCCTAACAGCACACGCCACCACACACCCATGTATATTTGCACTCATTTTTGCGTTATTTGGACAGTTTTTAATGCAGTTGTATCTATATATATATATATATATATATATATATATATATATATATATATATATATACCATTTACAGAATGAGTGACCGTTCTGTATCGGGGTATACAGACACGAGGCGAAACCGAGTGCCTGTATCCCGATACAGATCGGACACGAATTCTGTGAATGACTTCTAAAACGTCCATTAAGTTAGCGAAAAATACATCATGTTAAGAGCTGATAAACCTTCGAGGTAAGGTTTAATAGGCTCGCGACTTAAACAGGACGCGTCTTGTCACGACTTATTTTCTCCCATTTAAAGTGCATATAAACCCTCCACAGTTCTTTGTATAGAGATTGCGAAAAGAGCTGATAAGTTATTTTACAGTTTTCGATTTGGTCCATTATTTCCCGAAATATTTCAATCGAAAGAGAGCCAATTAATTAAATGAAAAAGTCGCGCGTCATTATTCTTAGGAGGGGACTGGGAGTCAGGAACGATTAGATTTCACACAACAAGGAAAACATAGACGTTTAGACCAAAGAGTTGCCAAAAACGATAGGTGTTTATAATTGGCATTTTTACCAAAAACGCACAAGCTGAAACAGATAAGACGCACTTTTTGGTAATCAAAGATCAGTGAGTGAGCGGCGTCGGTTTTGGGGATCAACTCTTTTCGCAATCTCTATACAAAGAACTAAAAACTGTGGAGGGTTTATACACACTTAATTTATTATTGAGTCGGTTTTCTTTGTTCTTTTCAGGGCTTTATATCGCATAAAGCCCTTGAATACTAATTAGATAAGAAATGAAGAAAAAAACTAGGAAAATGCGCGTCCTCGGGTCTTTATATAGCATAAATCCCTCGTTCTCGGGATTTATCTATTACTTCAAATGAGGAAAATGAGGAAAATTCAAAAGAAATTAAAGTTTAATCAGTGTCTTTATATGTGATAAAGATACCTCCTGATTTACATAAACTTTAGCTTTGATTTTCTCGGCTTAGACAAGGTTATTTTTCAAACTTACTACGCCAATGAACTTACCAAGTGGTTCGTTTTTGAAGCCGTTCGATAAACTCGCAGTTCGTGTTTTATCAGATATAAAAACACTCGGCTTCGCCTCGTGTCTTTATACTGATCTGATAAAACACTCCTGCTCGTTTTTTAAACAGTACTTCAAAAACTCATTAATAATTCATGAGGAAAATTCAAAAGAAATTAAAGTTTAATCAGTGTCTTTATATGTGATAAAGATACCTCCTGATTTACATAAACTTTAACTTTGATTTTCTCGGCTTAGACAATTAAGGTTATTCTTCAAACTTACTACGCCAATGAACTTACCAAGTGGTCCGTTTTTGAAGTAGTTTTGAAGCCGTTCAATAAACTCGCAGTTCGTGTTTTATCAGATATAAAAACACTCGGCTTCGCCTCGTGTCTTTATATCTGATAAAACACTCCTGCTCGTTTATTAAGCCCTAATCAAACGAGAACGCAAGTCATCGGAAGTTGACAGTCAGAATTTCTGTGGCGGTCGTTTGAACACCCAAATTAACAAATAAAGGTTTCATGAGTGTTTTAAACAAGTTTTAACTTTGTCACGGTACATGATCTTTTTGGGAAACTATTCAGAGCGGCTGACTGAGATAGCGTGACTGCCAACTTGCGATGACTTGCGTTCTCGTTTGATTAGGGCATTAAACAGTACTTTAAGTGGTGCTCATATCGTGCTTTATTTTTAAAGGTGTAAGTGTAGCCACCCCACAGTTCTCGTATAGAAGGGAGTTTACCAGTAGGGGATTGAAGAACTCGTACAGAAGAAGGGATGAAAGGTTAGACAGGGTCCTGAATGAGCCTTGGGAATGGTATGACAAGTGCAGTAGGCGTAACCGAAATAAAGGTAATATATCTTTTGCAAGAAAAAATGTGTGACGGTTGTTTATGTGTAAATGTGTTACTACCTCCGCCAGGATATCAAATCAAATCAAATCAAATTTATTTGCACAAAGTATACAGATTACAATCATAAAAAGGAAAAAGATACAAGCATAATCACAGTGAAATTAAAATAAAGAGAAAATAAACTATAGAGGAAATTATAACGTGCTGGGACGGCCAAAGTAGCTAATGCTTTCGAGTTGACCAGGAGGTCATCTTTTTACCCCTTTCTTTCTTTCTTTCTTTCTTTCTTTCTTTCTTTCTTTCTTTCTTTCTTTCTTTCTTTCTTTCTTTCTTTCTTTCTTTCTTTCTGTCTGTCTGTCTGTCTGTCTGTCTGTCTGTCTGTCTGTCTGTCTGTCTGTCTGTCTGTCTGTCTGTCTGTCTGTCTGTCTGTCTGTCTGTCTGTCTGTCTGTCTGTCTGTCTGTCTGTCTGTCTGTCTGTCTGTCTGTCTGTCGGTCTGTCCGTCCGTTTCGATTTTTCAGTCAAATATATGTGTTTTTGTGAATCAGTAAGACGAAACGTAGTTGTTTTGGATTGACTCGTTCCTGAGTCCCAGGCCCCCAAGGTGTTAAAATGAACGACGGAAATTTTTGAGAATTGGCATGTTCAGAAGCCAATATGTCAGGAACTATTTGACTAAATCAAAAACGGCAAAATAACTTATTAACTGATTTTTTCTGCTCTATTTAAATACGTTAAAACCCCACAAGTGATATAAGCACTTTAAATAGGACGCGTCTTAATTAAGTCGCGACGTATTTTCTCCGTTTAAATGACCCTTATCTTATAACCATAGACGAAATCGTTGTTTCGACTGCGCATACAATCTGAGTCGGGATAAAACGTAGTTCATTTATAACATGAGGCTGAAGCCGCCGTAGTAAACATAACGTTTCTGATTTCAGAAACTTTTTAATGTTTAGGTCTTCTATAAGGATAAAATTTGCTTATCACTTATCCTTGACAATAATCCGAAACGTAGTGTCTAAAAATAATGAACTCAAAACATGAAAAAAACAGTCCCAGCCTATGTTATCTTCCCGTCATGCTTTAATAGACACGATGTAATTTGCATAGGGGCCCAAATTGAATAGGAAACTAATTTGCATGTGGGCCAAAATGAAACTACGATTTGGTGTATAGATCGTTTTCATCTGACGTCACGGCGGCCATATTGGTGTACCAAAACAATGAAATGGCGGCCATATTGGTGTACGGTATGGGAATTAGCTCTTTCTTATTCAAATATTTCGTATTGTTTCACCACCCCAATGGGCCCACCGATCACGTGAGTGAAAACGATCTATTGGTGTGTAGATGTGTGTCTATATCTAACACGAAGTACCTACCTTCACAGGTCTCTTTACTGCTGACCAAAAGATACATCATAAATCCAGTAAATACACAAGACAAAATCGGAACGGCAATCGGCGTGGTTATGAATGTCCTGAAGAACGTGATTACTACCCTTACTGGCATCCAACTGACTGGATCGACATCGCCGTGCTTGTTAATAAAATTGAAGATTGTCCATACTACATTAGTAAAAGTTTCAACGTTGCGCCTAAAGGTATAAAAAATTAGAATTTCTTAATCAGTATTACTGCCTCCCACCAGGGAGGCACCACACTATTCTTAACATCTCACTTTGGTATACTATGCCTTACTCGTGCTCAGTCTTTTTGCCGAGCTATGCATTAACCGAAATTCGGGACAAGATGGTGGCGCGCGTGCGTATTAAGGACCATAATAATGGAGATTCTCAACAGTAAATAATAAGGAGAGCACATAATAATTCAAATTTTGCTTAAACGGTGACATATTTCTTCTTTGCCCGACTCCATTTGACTTCAGCATGGACTACGGAACAGTTATAACTAAAAAACGTTTGCTGACTTCGACGACAAAGTACTTCCCTAGCTCGTCTTATTTTTGCACTGAAAGCGCCACTATCCATAGTGTTAGCCATAGTAATCTTTGCAAACAGGTTCTAGAAATTGACCAACAACGTTACGGGTGATGCGAAGTGCCCGACTCGCGGTGCATTCGGCATGAGTCAGTCTACTTCGACAGCAGATAAAGGTCCTCATTTGTCTCTAGCAAAGTACTTCCAAAAGCGTTTGAACTTGCTTTATTTCACAGTCCTTTTCGTGCACAATTTAGGCGAATATAACCGCTGACCGAAGCAGTGGCACAAATGACCCAAATTTCTGGTAATGGTATGGCTGCGTATATCAATTTTCGGACTTGGAGATTTCGAGATGTTGGTTCTGAACCCCCCTGACCATACAACAGATGGGTTATGACAGCAGTAAAGAGCCTTGGGTACGAGGCTCAGAAGCGCGAAGTATGTGCGGCCAATGATCATGTCTTTTATACTTGCTTGTGGAAGTATTCATCAAGGCCATGAACGTTTTAGTGGTCAGTCTCGAGGAAAACAGTGCTCTTTTATGAGTATCAGCACTATTAACAGCACAAACTATTCAAGTGAACGATTGGAATTCATCTACTATCGAGCGAGTCTTAGTGCAAGGAGACAATATGCACGTGAAGAATTGTTGCCGCTGAACAACCTACCAATTAATTACTATTAACCAGGCAGCACTTCCTTGCGATAGTAACATCTAGTTTTTTTTCAATTTCTGAAACTAACTAACATCTAGTTTTATTTGTTACTGTATCACGCCCAAAAATCTCGTACATTTTTAAAAATCCGAAAATAAAAAAAGAAGAAGAAATTCTAAAAAAAAATCTTAAAAAATTCCCCCAAATCTTAACCCTATAACCAGTATAAATAAAGTAAAGGTGCTGTTACACGATGCAATTTTTCTTGCAACTTGCAACAAATCACTGAATGTTGTAGGTTGCATAAAAAATCGCACCGCGGTGTAACACCCCGTAGCAACTTGCGATTTTGTTATTTTTGCCATGTTGCATTGTTGCAAGTTGCAAGAAAAGTTGGATGGTTTCTACTTTTTGCTGCAACTTGCAACAAAAATCGCAAGTTGCTGAACGTGTAACACTCTTCCTGCAACTTACGATTTTTTTTTCACGAGTAAATTTGTTTGCAAGAAAAATCGCATCGTGTAACAGCACTTTAGTTTAGTTTACTCGAAGTTCCTCCTGTAGTAACACTGATCCACTGATAGGATTATCTAGTATAAATAAAGTTAGTTTAGTTTACTCTGGTTTCCTTCTGTAGTAAACACTGGATCAATGAAGGATGGTCTTTACTGGACGTCTAGAGAGAACAGATTAGATACGACTGATAGGGTTATCCAGTATAAATAAAGATAGTTTAGTTTACTCTGGTTTCCTTCTGTAGTAAACACTGGATCAATGAGGGATGGTCTTTACTGGACGTCTAGAGAGAACAGATTAGATATGACTGATAGGGTTATCCAGTATAAATAAAGATAGTATAGTTTACTCCAGTTTCCTCCTGTAGTAACACTGGATCAATGAGGGATGGTCTTTACTGGACGTCTAGAGAGAACAGATTAGATACGACTGATAGGGTTATCTAGTATAAATAAAGATAGTATAGTTTACTCCAGTTTCCTCCTGTAGTAACACTGGATCAATGAAGGATGGTCTTTACTGGACGTCTAGGGAGAACAGTTTAGATATGACTGATAAAGTTATCCAGTATAAATAAAGTTAGTTTAGTTTACTCTGGTTTCCTTCCGTAGTAACAATGGTCCAATGAAGGATGGCCTTTACTGGACCTCTAGGCTCTAGGGAAAACAGTTTAGATATGACTAATAGGGTTATCCAGTATAAATAAAGTTACAACAATCGAAATATAGTAAGGTTAGATATACTGCCGAAACAGAGAACGTAGGAGTCTAACGTTTCAGTTTCGTCCTGTGGTAACACTGGACTAACGAAGGATGGCCCTTACTGTCCCTCTAAGGAGAACAGTTTAGATAGGAAAAATGATCAAAACATGTCTTTGTTTGAACACTAGTTTTTTCAAAAAAACTTCATCGTAGGCGAATGCATGGAGAAGTACCCTGATGGAACGTGGAAGCATGCCTCAGTGCACAACAACCAAGAAGATTGCACGAAAAATGGTGGTCGGTGGCAAAAATTTAGCAGCTATCTGTCCAAGTTAACAGAATATACTACAGAGAAACAATGCATGGACGCAAAGCAAACCAGAAACCTTCCTCTGATCTGGGAAGTACCGTACAGTTCAGACGATATCGACAACCTAGATAGAAATCCAGAGAAATGGAAACAATGCTTGGTGGCTCCCGGTCCCCCTGATTGCAAGATAGCACCGCATTCACGCTCAAATCATCTTGGTAACGGCAAAAACGTTGAAGCATTGAGCTATGATTGGGTTTTACCATACATCCCTGAAAGCACCAAGAAAAAGGAGATCTATCACAGATGCGTACTGCGGTTGAGGTATGCTGTTTCGGCTAATATTTTTCAAAACACTACCGTATTTACACTGAAGTGGCTAGTATGTAAAAAAAGATAAGTAAAAAATTCGTTGAGATTCTTAGGGGCTGTTTACATGGGAGCCTACCCTGCAAGTCACAGCCGCTTTCCGACCTACGCAAGCTTCGGGGGAAAGTGGGCTCTGCCAACAAACTCGATATTTCTTTTTGAGCATGCGTGAACGGTTGTCAAGATACTATTTTGGGTCCAGGCTCTAACGCGTCACTTCCTATTTTCCTGCTTACGCGTGTTCGTAAACGAGAACTTGTTTGACCAGTTTAAAACCTGACTGACCCGCCCCAAATTTGGGGCGAAGATCGAGTTTGTTGGCAGAGCCCACTTTCCCCTAAGCATGCGTAGGTCGGAAAGGGGCTCTGACTCGCAGGGTAATGGGAGCCGGGATGGGGCAAGTAAGCGGGACGTGACGTTTTTCATCTCGGGTTTATATATGAGAATGTTTTCAGGGGGGACAATTGCGACCGGGACGTTTCACAACACAGCTAGAAAGATGTAAAACCACAGAATAACAGAGAAATAAATAGAATTTGATGTATTATAAAGAGCTGCTGTCCTCCTTTAATGAAAATCACTCATTTAAAAAAAAATTATAATAAGCGCCCCCCCTCCCCTAAATCAAATAAGCACCTGGGAAAGCCATGGATGAAACGTTAAGTAGGTGTTTACCCGACTTCTAATTTCTTATTAAAGTCATTACACTTCTTAGATACAATATCTCAACGAATGATTACAATACTTCCGACACATTTTCAGAGTCAAACCAGCTTAAAGCAAATTGGTACGTAGAGAATGTAGATAAGTGACTACAGTTGTTAATTTACTTTTTTGAAAGTAGTGTCACCGATAAATGAAGTGAAGTGAAGTGAAGTGAAGTGAAGTGAAGTGAAGTGAAGTGAAGTGAAGTGAAGTGAAGTGAAGTGAAGTGAAGTGAAGTGAAGTGAAGTGAGGTGAAGTGAAGTGAAGTGAGGTGAGGTGAGGTGAGGTGAGGTGAGGTGAGGTGAGGTGAGGTGAGGTGAGGTGAGGTGAGGTGAGGTGAGGTGAGGTGAGGCGAGGTGAGGCGAGGTGAGGCGAGGTGAGGCGAGGTGAGGCGCAGTGAGGTGAAGTGAGGTGAAGTGAAGCGAAGCGAAGCGAAGCGAAGCGAAGCGAAGCGAAGCGAAGCGAAGCGAAGCGAAGCGAAGCGAAGCGAAGCGAAGCGAAGCGAAGTGAAGTGAAGTGAAGTGACGTGACGTGACGTGAAGTGAAGTGAAGTGACGTGACGTGACGTGACGTGACGTGACGTGACGTGACGTGACGTGAAGTGAAGTGAAGTGAAGTGAAGTGAAGTGAAGTGAAGTGAAGTGAAGTGAAGTGAAGTGAAGTGAAGTGAAGTGAAGTGAAGTGAAGAAAAGTGAAGTCAAGAAAAGTGAAGTGAAGTGAAGTGAAGTGAAGTGAAGTGAAGTGAAGTGAAGTGAAGTGAAGTGAAGTGAAGTGAAGTGAAGTGAAGTGAAGTGAAGTGAAGTGAAGTGAAGTGAAGTGAAGTGAAGTGAAGTGAAGTGAAGTGAAGTGAAGTGAAGAAAAGTGAAGTGAAGTGAAGTGAAGTGAAGAAAAGTGAAGTGAAGTGAAGTGAAGAAAAGTGAAGTGAAGTGAAGTGAAGTGAAATGAAGCAAAGTGAAGGATGATTAGCCTCCCACACCTTTAACCCTTTTAATCCTATTATTAAGAAAGACCTAAGCTGACTTCTCTACTTACTCCATCTAGGAATAAAGTAGTCAAAGAATCACCAGTTGTTAATAATCCAGTTGCGGTTGTGGAGGTTGACAACAAAGCAGTTGAACTTCAACTAGCCATTAACACTGCCCAATTTGGTCGTACTTTCCAAGACCGCTCACACATATTTCACATCCGCCCTCGGCCAAACAACATTAAGCAACGCACAATTTACAATCTAAACGTACGAGGAAAACGAGGAAACATTGTTCAAGCTTACCCTGCCGTAGAGTACGACTTCGTTCCTAAAAGACTTACAATATATCAAGATGATCTTGTGCATCTTCAATGGACAGGTAACATAAAAAAACTTATCACGTTAAATAGTCAGTTGATTCATTTTAATACTTAGGACAAAGGACAGACAGACACACAGACAGTCAGACAGTCAGACAGACAGACAGACAGACAGACAGACAGACAGACAGACAGACAGACAGACAGACAGACAGACAGACAGACAGACAGACAGACAGACAGACAGACAGACAGACAGACAGACAGACAAACAAACAAACAAACAAACAAACAAACAAACAAACAAACAAACAAACAAACAAACAAACAAACAAACAAACAAACAAACAAACAAACAAACAAACAAACAAACAAACAAACAAACAAACAAACAAACAAACAAACAAACAAACAAACAAACAAACAAACAAACAAACAAACAAACAAACAAACAAACAAACAAACAAACATACGGACGGACGGACAAGACGGACAGACGAACAAGGAAATTCACTCTTGAATATCATTGACTCGTAAATATTATATACTGTAATAAGAAAATTTAATCAATGCTATATATCTATATATTCAGGTTCAGACCACAACCCAAATGGAAATGCTGGTGAAGGACGACGACGTAAGTAAATAGTTTAGTTTTTATCGCATTGTACTTGTTAGATATGAATCTCAGTACCTCGATATGAGAACGAGTGTTGGTGGCCCAGTGGTTAAAAATACAAACGCCTTTCACCTCTGAACCCGGGGTTGATTTTGCTCGAACAAACGTACGAACGAACGAACGAACGAACGAACGAACGAACGAACGAACGAACGAACGAACGAACGAACGAACGAACGAACGAACGAACGAACGAACGAACGAACGAACGAACGAACGAACGAACGAACGAACGAACGAACGAACGAACGAACGAACGAACGAACGAACGAACGAACGAACGAACGAACGAACGAACGAACGAACGAACGAACGAACGAACGAACGAACGAACGAACGAACGAACGAACGAACGAACGAACGAACGAACGAACGAACGAACGAACGAACGAACGAACGAACGAACGAACGAACGAACGAACGAACGAACGAACGAACGAACGAACGAACGAACGAACGAACGAACGAACGAACGAACGAACGAACTGTTACCAAGAGGCTCAAATTTCTCTAAAAACGAACCAACCATGGCAAACTTTGAGAGTTTATAGCGCGAAGACAAAACATCAGATTCTCTAGAAATTTTCAATGAATACTCCTGCCATGCTCCTCTGCTTAGTGCAACATTAAAAATGCCAAGGAAGTTCTCACTTCATAGGCTATTTAGAGCCAAAATGGAAATACTTTCCCACTTCCGATTCTGTAGTTTGTTGTGTATTACTGTAAGTCGCTACTGAAGCGTGAGGGAAATTTTTTAGTTGAAAAATGTGAATAAAAAGTATAATTTAGCTTTCATGGAATTTAATCATAATATAACGAATGTTTCTCCCAAATCGATACCAACAAACAAATATAAATCAAGAAATAAATAATAATAATAATAATAATTTATTAATTTATATAGCGCTCTAACTATACATATTCTAAAGCGCTGATAAAAAGAATTGGTTTACTAATATTTACAATCAACAGTATAATAACAATTAGCTAAATAAAAAGTAATCTGATCTTAATCCTTTAAATCGAAAGCTTCCTTAAAAAGATAAGTTTTCAAATGTTTTTTTAAAAATGTCAGTATTTGTTAAGTTTCTAATATTTGTGGGGAGAGCATTCCACAGTGTAGGTCCCAAAACGGCAAAAGCACGATCTCCAAAGGACTTGCATCTGGTTCTTGGTATGTATAATACCAATTGCTCAGTGGACCGGAGATGATACCGCCCTGTAGATTTTGCTTGCAAGAGGTCTAGGATGTAGTTGGGTGTGAGACCATGTAATGCCTTGAAAACAAGCAAAATATTTTAAAATGAACGCGATATTTCACAGGCAGCCAGTGCAGGTGAACCATGATGGGAGTGATATGATCAAACTTAGGGATCAAGCATACCAAACGCGCAGCGACATTGAGTATTTATTCTCTGCAGTCGATCGTACTGATATTGCGGGAGTCCAAAAAGAAGTGACTTACAGTAGTCAAGATGACATGTGACAAAAATAAGCGACTTTTATCGCTAGATTTTTCTCATGTTTCTGTAGCGGCTACAGCAATACAGTAATAACAAACTATAGAATCAGAAGTGAGAAGGTATTTCCATTTTGACTGTACGAAAGCAAAAGCAAGTATCCCACAGGCTAAATACTCAATTTATTTTTACCTAGAAACCGACAGAAGCAATATCGTCCAAATGGCAAACCCAGACGTGAGTTATCCTTTCGAGTCCCCGACCATGTTCAAGAATGCAAAAGTGTTTCTTCCCTTCCCCTTCGTCGGCAAATCAGCCGAAGATATAATGGTTGCTATGGCAACAGCTGGTGAATTTCATAGCACGAATGACTTTAAACAATTTATTAGCAGATTCTACAAACCTGGCAACAGGAAATATACAGAACTTGCCAAACTCGATTATT
Organism: Corallium rubrum; assembly: GCA_964035015.1. Lineage (NCBI taxonomy): Eukaryota > Metazoa > Cnidaria > Anthozoa > Scleralcyonacea > Coralliidae > Corallium > Corallium rubrum. The sequence goes on from OZ036007.1 coordinate 7,782,992, forward strand.
ACCCTCCCTCCTTCTTTGGCATGGTAATGTCTTTCCAACGTGGAAAGTATTATTACATGTGCACGCGAAATAACAATTTTTCAAATCGAAGTCAGAAAAGTCGTCTTACTGTGCGTTGAGCAATAGGTTTTGTTTGTCTACTGCACATGTATATTGTACAGTGTACACACTGCTACCGACACAATGTTTTAATCTCTCGCTATATTTCACTTTTTTGTTTTCTCACATCTTGCCTTGATTATATATTTTATTAATATGTTAACCCCACTGATCTTGACTGTCCTCCTTGAATTTCTACGAGTTTTGTAATATAGCCAAGTTTATCAATTACCGGGCAGAGGAAAAAAACTACGAAATAACACGTTTTACTGCTTAATAATACCAACAAATACAAAAACTAAGCTTCTAAAACTTTTTCAGTGTTCTTTGTTTGATATCAGTAACAGAAATGTTCTAAGGTTACAGGATACCCTTGGAAGCCATTTCAAGAAATTTGTTACCGCTCGCTCAATTTTTTCCCGATTTGTCTCAAATTTGCACTAAATGTAGTTAAGTATGTGACGGACACTATCGTGTTATACAGTAAATAAGAAATAAAATATTGTTGCAGATATAGTCATCAGTTTAAAATCACAGTACCTTCGCGCCGCGGTTTAAAGCGGTCTTTCGTTATACCAAAAAGCTCTCAATTTATCATATTTACATTCTCAATGTTTGTTCTAAAAAGCGTGTTCGCATTTTTTCATTAATGTAGTGGTTTAGAAGCTAGGATATTTTATTTCTCGACCTATGTTGTGGCACAAGCAATTGACAAATAAAAGCTTGTAACTCAGGTAATTTTTACATAAATAAAACGCGCGAACACACTTTTTTAGAACAAACATTGAGAAGTGTAAATATGATAAATTGAGAGCTTTTTGGTAAAACCAAAGACCGCCTTAAACCGCGGCGCGAAGGTACTGTGATTTTAAACTGATGAGTATATCTGCAACAATATTTTATTTCTTATTTACTGTATAATACAATAGTGTCCGTCACATACTTAACTACATTTGGTGCAAATTTGAGACAAATCGGGAAAAAAATGAGCGAGCGGTAACAAATTTCTTGAAATGGCTTCCTAGGGTATCCTGTAACCTTAAATGTGGCTTTTTTCATCTCTTTTCGTGGTACGAAAGTTTCCGTGGTGGCCATCTTGGTACTCCAAATTCGTCATCTCTGTTGGTTTCATTTTTGGAATCGGATGATCAATCCAGTTACACAGAGATCAGTGATTAACCCCCCTTTAATCAGAGTTGGAAAAAGTATTCAACCTTCCTCCGGATGGGTTTTTAAGTTTAGATAACCTTCTTCAAAATATATAGCGAGAATTTTGTGTTTTGCAACGTTCATAAATACTGCGTGACTTTTACAGTACCTTGGTTTTCTAGGTTTTCCTATATAGGTAAGCTTTAAATTGGCATACTACAGTAGCTACTAATAACTGACCGCTGCTGACTGACAGCCTACTAACTACCCTCGACTGCTGCGAAGATACAGACATCACAGCAGACATCAGCGTACATGTCTCACACATATAACTGCTGCCGCTGCCAGTGCTGCATAATTGTTGGTTAGCCAATGTTTTGCTGCAAATCGCTTTTCTTCTCGACACCTTGCTTGGTCAGTTATAACTTTCCCAGATTAGCGAATGTGTTGTTTCACGTGTTTTCACTTTAAACCTTCCTCACTAAAGTAAACCTTCCTCCGGGTGGTACCCGCATACCCGCAGCTTTTTTCCAACTCTGCCTTTAATTAGTAACACTATTTTTTAGACTCCGGTATCTTATGTTAAAATTCTGAGCTTCAAAGTTCAGAATTCAAGCTGTACATTAATTCGATTATGAAATACGAGACACCTACAACTAAGCCAATATAAATTCAATATAAATTCAGATCTGGTCCAAGTTTAGGCCGGCCTCATATAAACACCCCCCTGACGCAACTACATGGTATGGGAGAGTTGGATAAATCCAACGGGCTCGCTTAATGAAGAAGGCTATACTAAGGCTTCTGATTGGTTTAGATAAGCTACCCCAACACCTCTGCCAAGCGTTTGCACATGCGTGAATTCGCTAGAGTAAACATTGCAAGAGAAGTGGGAACTAGCCGTGGCAACAACAACCAGACAGTGAAGACTAAGTAAGACTCAACTATTCATTTGTGTTTTAAAAAAAGGGTAAAGAAAATTATGAAGGGGTCATTTCAGAATATGTTACAATATTGACAAAGAAGTCACGTACAAATTACCTACCTTATCTTTTTGGTAGAATGCTTATAATTTTAACTTTTGTGTCGGACTCTCAGACCAGTCCAAATATTTCAGTGTTTTCCCGCTCTTTTCTTGAGGTGCGAGCTCGGACGACGTGCAGGCGCAAAACGTTTGTTAGCGGTGTTACCTATACCAACCCAAGGTTGTACGTTCATGTCTCGCTAGCTAAATTAATCGGAGCATATTTTTTTTTCCACAACCTAAACCCCTATCCCGTCCTGTCCCAAGCAACCCACAACCGATCCACTGTGGCCCCTATCGGAACCTTGTAAACCTTTTAAACCCCGTAAACCCTGTAAACCCTGTAAACCTTGTAAACCTTGTAAACCCTGTAAACCCTGTAAACCTTGTAAACTTTCTAAACCTTGTAAACCTTGTAAACCTTGTAAACCTTGTAAACCTTGTAAACCTTGTAAACCTTGTAAACCTTGTAAACCCTGTTGTGAAATTCATTACTAATTCATGAGTTTTGCAGCCAATCCAATTTCAGAAATTACGTCACATGCATACCCCTGTAAACCCCATACAAACTAAAACCAATGATGCTAATTATTACAAACACTAGTGGATGTATACTCTTCTGATACAACCACTAGTGCTTGTAACCAATTAGCATCTCAATATCCCAAAGGGATTTTTACTATTCATTCATTTCACAAGTTGTTTACAACACTCGCGTCCTTGTTGTATTGTATATACAATCACTCGCCTTTGGCTCGTGATTGTATATTCAATACAACACGGCCGCTCGTGTTGTAAACATTACTTAACTTTGTTACCGGAAAATAGATTTTGGAGCCACCCCCCACCCCACCCCCCCCCCCCTAACTCTTAAAAACAAGACTCGTGTACTTTTGTATTTTAATACACAACTTGTTGTTTTAAAAGACATGAAACAAAATTTTATTGTTGAATACTTGAAGTTTATGTCAGTTCTAATTTTTGTTATGTCATTTTTGTAAATTTATGTGAAATTTCAAAGCGTTCTTATTTTAAAAAACAAAATAAATTTCATGTTCAAGTTTTAATATTAAAATTGATTGGTTAGTTGTTTTTCATTAGTGTACTGCGATAAGGTTGGGCGGTTTACCGGTTTACCGTTTTTTTTCGGTTTTATTAGAGACCTTAAGATACCCCGGGTTCGGTTTACGGGTACGGGTACCGCCATTTTTGTTTACTCGTAATATCTACCCGTTTTCCCGTGGTAGATCATGGTCTACCCGTACATACGACTACGGGTACGGGTAGATTACCCGTACTCGTAAACCGAACCCTGTGTATCTTAAGGTCTCTATTACGAGTAAACAAAAATGGCGGGACCCGTACCCGTAAACCGAACTCGGGTTCTTAAGGTCTCTATTATTAAACTGGTTTTTCCGGTTTAGCTTTTAGCAAAACCGCAAAACCGCAAAACCGTCATCATAAGTTATTACAATGTTACAATGCATAATTTTGTTTAGTTCTTAAAATTGTTACTATTAAAGATGAAAAAAGCAAAATAAAATTAAAGTTAGCAAACGTTTTCGCTGAACGTTCGTTTTTTGTTCAATATTTTGCCGTGATTTATGCAGTCATTTATAATTATACAACCAAATAATGACGCTACTAAAAATTTTAAATTGCTTTCCTTCAATTAGTTCAATACTGAAATTGCGTTAGTTTCCGAAATTTTGAAAAACCGGTTTTACGGTTTAACCGGTTTTTTTCGGACGGTTTGGCGGTTTTTACTTCAATCAAAACCACCCAATAACTGCGATATTTGTATGATATGTTATTTATTAATTAATTAAACGTAAACGGTTTTTCAGCCCCCCCTGTTCTTCTCATTTCTGTCGTTTTTAAGGAGCCCCCCTTTTAAAGTAAAAAAAATTAAAGCCCCCTCCCCCAGTTTCTCCTCAGCTCCCCCCCTGTATAATAAACAATAAGCGGCCCCTTAAAGCAAAAGTTAATAAGTCACGCAAATCTTTGTGGATAATTTTTGGGTGACGGAAAGTGCGATTTTCTGGAGGTAAGGGCCCCCAGAAAAAGCTGGAGAAGCGAAAGTCAGAGTGAGAGTAAGGGCCCTCACTGTTATGGACCTTCTTGCTCTCATGTCCGTCCCAGCCGGGCTTCCCCGTGGTGAAGTTACCGAAAGAAGCGAAGATCAGGGTGATGGTAAGGGCCCTCACCGTCATGGACCTTGCTCTCCGTCGCCGGTGTGTGCTTCACCGTGGGCGAAGTGTGGCCGAGGGGACACCACTTTCCGCCCCGATTTCTTTATTGAGTAGAATTTAAGAAAAAATATATACAATTTTGGGTTTGTTCTTTTCCTCGCTTTTCGTATTACACAAAAACTAAATGATATTTCAACCATAAACTATATTACAAATTGCAGTTCTTTAATAACAACTCTAAATGTTCCGTATTTATTCTCAAAGGGTGCGGTGGGTGGGGTTAGATGGAGAGTTAAGATTGTAAATTCATTGTCATATGTGTGCTTCTAGAAAGCGGTAGCGTTTGCGTATGAAATATAGTTGAGATACCGTATTTAATGAGGTCATGCAATAACCAAGGTTAACAACTAGGTAACCGCACGTGGTGCAAGCTTAGGGGTCAGCGGCACTGGTACTAGTTGAGCGTCGTCATTGCCACGTTAACGGGCTAGCAGTCAGACGCAGTTGTTGGAGTCAGAGGAAAATAAGATATTCCCACCGTAACTCCCTTTAATCAAAGAGGTAAGTGTAATACTTCCACCAATTAATTGGTGTGATCGATGCAAGCCATACTGAGTCAACACGATCTCTTACCAAAATTAAGCGTATATCTTAATTGTAAAATAGGGCTCGAATTAAGACATGGCCTTAATTTTAAAATAGGGCTCAAATTAAGACATGGCCTTAATTTATCTGTCCCACAAGCGGGATGTTAAACTTGAACACATAAAGCTAAAAATCCTAGAGGGGCGTTGTGGTCGGGGTCTGAGAGGTGGGACTTTTATCCGGAGGGTTGTGATTAGGCTTAGGGCTACCGGGGGGTTGTGGTTAGGTTTAGGGTTTCCGGGGGGTTGTGGTTAGGGTTAGGGTTTCCGGGGGGTTGTGGTTAGGGGTTGGGGGTATGGGGGAGAGTTTTCATTTAAAATTAAGGATTAGCCTTAATTCTAGGCGAGTTGACAATTAAGGATAATCCTTAATTTTGGATGTGAGGTCGACCTGACTGAGTGGGGGTGGTCAGCTCAAGATCCTGCATTCATGGATCCTTAACCTGGATCCAAGTACCGCTACTCGCCCCAGGTCCCCATCGGGCTACAGCTTGCACCAAACTTCCAAACGGGTAAGTAAAAAGGTGAACGAAGATGTTAATTCCAATAGACGCCCACTATCAAATAAACGCCCCTCTCCAATAAACGCCACCCCCACACCCCCCCCCCCCCCCCCCCCCTAATAAATGCTACTTCCAAATGTACCTGTCAACACAAAACGGAAAACAAAAATACAATGCCAGCGCTTTATTTTTTAACAATAACTTTTAAGAAGATGAAGTTTTTTTATTGTTGCATGTAAATTGCGGGAACATTTTTTGTTTCTAATTGCTTATTCGGATGTTAAGGACGCATATGATGAACGTTTTAGTTCTTATTATATATTGATGATGAGATTGTGTGAACATTTGTGTGACGTGCTTTTTTTGCTTAATAATTGAATATCAAATTTTGAAATAAACGCCTCTCTCTAATAAACGGGCGTTTATCCCCGAGCCCGGGCGTAGGGCCGAAGGCCCGGAGCCCGGGTGAGGGTGCTAATCTCGACACGCGTGGAGTCCATTTTACACGCGTGTAGAAAAAGCAAGGAGGGGATTTTGAGTGATTTGAATATTTATATATTTAGTCCTTGGTAGGATGTTCAAGTTGCGCCGTAAAAATTTGGGGGGACTGGTAACAATATGAAGCCGGAAAGTCAACATTTAAAATCATTTACTGATCACGATAGCAAAATAAACCGTCTTTTAATATTGCGAAATCATTTATTGTTGACGAAGAATCTCTGGACGGGAATAAAGAAAGCCACTTTTGGATCAGTTAGTACATCTCTTTCGAAGTAACGGAAAGAAAAACTGAGGAAAACCTGTTTATTGTGAGTAAAATGGAAACTAAAAGAGAGCAGCAAGAATAAACTCGAAGGTATAAAACGTCTGTACCATGTCACTATTAAAAGGTAAGCTTAAGTTTTTCATATTTTCTCGACAACTGAAAATATATTTTCGAATGAAAGTTTCCCTTTTGTTTCATCTTGAGAGATATCAATTTTATTACGTTGAGGGTTTTTGCTGTGTTTAAGTGTTTTGCTGAAGACGCCAATCTTTTAGGACGTGGTATATATGTTTTCCATATTTTTTTGACCACTGTTATCTCTTTTTGAATGAAAATTTGCCGTTTGATTAATCAAAAAGTCTATTTATACTGCCATATTTTTGTTTTCTCTTATTTCTGGTATTCAATCTCTTGAATAGATTCGCTAATTTGTTTTCTCTGGTGTTTTCGACGTGTTTTCTAGTGTTTTTGACTTTGACGTTTAATATTAACAACATACTCTTTTGATTATTGATATGAACTTTGTCAATTTTCGCCGCTGCTTTTTCCTTATTTTGGACTGAAACCTTACCTGTTACTTTTTCATGGCAATCTGATTGTACTGGTTTGTTTTTAGTTCTATTATACTTGTAGTTTTCGAGCTATTAATTTTAATACGTTGGTTTTTCTGTCATTGTGAAACAGACAAGGAAGCCATTAAACGCTTGCAAAATCTAAATTAAGATCACTTTGGCACTCGTCCATGTAAACAGAATATTATTTTACATTCATACAGAGCGTAAATTAAGTTTTCCTTTTTGTTTAACTTTGCAATTCATGTAGTTGAAACAATTAGCCACTTTAGTCTTTGTGATTATCGTTTGCTTTTGCCGTATGTCGCTGAGAATGCCATGCAGTGAGTCGGACGACGAGAATTTGACACATTTTTTTAAGTCGTTTGTATATTTTCGAATAAAGATTTGGGGATTTTTTTGCTTCATCTTGACAGTCCGATTTTACTGTGCTATATTTACCAATTCGGTTCGATGGCAGGTGCTACTGTAAGACATGCATGAGACAGGGGGGTGTTATAATATATTAAGAAAAACTAATTGGATGCTTATTTGAAGAAAATTATGTATTAAAAGTGGGCGAGGGGTTGTTGCGTTCATGTATTTCTAGTTATCTCTAATAAACGGGCGTTTATTAGACAAACGCTCAACAGCTCAACTTTTCAATAAACGCCCACAGCGTCTATTGCAATAAATACGGTACGACGTAATAAAGTCCAGTTCACACGCCGCTGTTGTGTCGAGTCAAATCCAACTACAAAAGATTCGACTAAAATGATAAAAATTCTCAGTACTTTACGTAATAGTTGAAATTCGAGACGGAGGACTTTACCGGGATTTCAAAAAGCATTAATAATTCATGAGGAAAACACAAAAGAAAATTATGACCGTATCGTGTCTTTATATGTGATAAAGATTTCTCCTGATTTACATAAACTTTAGCTTTGATTTTCTCGGCTTAGGCAAGGTTATTTTTCAAACTTACTACGCCAATGAACTTACCAAGTGGTTCGTTTTTGAAGCCGTTCAATAAACTCGCAGTTCGTGTTTTATCAGATATAAGAACACTCGGCTTCGCCTCGTGTCTTTATATCTAATATAACACTCCTGCTCGTTTATTATACAGTACATAAACTTCTCAAACCCATATGCAGGAGCCAAAGATTGGAATTTCCTTCCCGTGCACATTAGAGAAATTACTTCTTTTAACATTTTTAAACAGACGCTTTTTAACTATCTTTTAGAAACTGATATCGATTGCCATATTTGTAGTTCTTAATTTGTATTATAGTAATTAATATTGTAGTTAGGGTAGTTATATAATTGTAAATACTGTTCATCCTGTTTATACCAGTTATTCTTACAGCTGAAAGGGTCTTACAGTTTAAAATAAACTTATTATTATAATTCATGAGGGAAACATAATGGTAATCAGTTATCGAGACGTTGTTGTGAAATGTGGTAATAAACGCCCATAAATTAAGACAACTTTTACCTCAAATTTCTCTTTAAATACTGATTTGTTTGAGAAGCTATACCATACACTCGAAAGTCGTTTATTATCTGATTTAAAAACACCTCGAAGTGAGTTAAAAAATTCGGCTATCGCCTCGTTTTTCAACACACTTCTGGGTGTTTTCAAATCAGATAATAAACGGCTTCCCGTGTATGATATATTACTTCATTATCAATAGAAGCAATATTGGGCATTTCACTCGATTACATAGCATGTTCTAGGGATTTTATAGGTGAAGGAAAATTCGAGTGTAGAATATATACATTTTAAGACCAAACCGGGACCAGTTGCGAAAAATGCAACTACACAGGCCTTCCGGCAGGAATTGAACCCACCACCTTGCGATTCTATAGTGCAATGCTCTGACCACTGAGCTACGGAGGCCGTTGCCGAGAGCTTGATCGCGAGTTCTGTATACATTAAGGTGGTAATGCCAGGAGAGAATTGGGTCTATTAGAAGGGTTTATACATTTGTGGGAAATCAATAGGAAGCGACGTTTTTGGCGCCAAACAGGGCACCGCTCTTTAGAATTGTATCTACTTATTGCTGTACTCAGAAAGCGCAACAATCTATGAAAGCGTTGAAAGATATGAAAAACAAATATTTTCCTATAGAAAACTCTGGAAGTGTGAAATGACAATAGAGCTTTGCATCCTACAATGCCCTTTGTACAGTATTTGTTTCCATCTCTAATTAAACAGCGATTCTTCAAACACAAATGTGTTTTCCATTATTTGGTACTCTTCTGGCAATCATCCAAATAACTGAAACGCGGCGAGTGGTAAGAATGTTGTAGGCAAATACCAAAATAACGCGTTCTGTACACTAAAAATGCTGGATTGTAGAACATATTTGCCAAAGGAGGACACTAAACTATTCTCATTGTCTCGATAGTAACAACAGGCAGTTTAAAATATCGTGCTTATTTAGATAATTACACCACCGGGACAGTGTGGGGTAACTTTGTTTCGCTTGTATGACATTGTCTACATTATATAAATAACATTGTAAGTGAACTGATTTCACCTCCTGTGGGTGTAAAGTGCCATAAGCCAAGAATAAGATAGCTGTTGCTCGTTCTGTCCTAGTTTATGTCGTTTATAATAAATATTTCTCAGTTAAACTGCTTCTTCGCACATTACTTGCTACTGATATATTTTTCCCATTAATAATCCAAATTGAGTTCTGTAATCGCAAAATGCTAAAATTACAAGAGGACACTAACCGCGAAGTGCTTTCCCGATAACCATATTTTTTTATTTTTTTCAACATTTTAATTACCACTGTGCTATAGTCAGTTCTGCAGGGATCCTGGTTGTCGCAACCAAGCTGCCCCGGTTGAATGAAAATATCCATGAAAACGTTTCGGTAAAATTCTATTTTTCTATCGTGCCGATACGTACTTGTTAACTTGACCAAATGAAAAAAGAAAAATAAATAAAACAAATAAACAAAGAGAAAATTAATGTAAAATAAAGTGTTTCACATGGTTTTGTCAATATCACCAAAATTTGTCCTATGGAATTCTATTAAAATTTTTAAAATTCTATAAAACTTCAAGGAGTCATTTTGTTTCCAAAAGTGACAAAATAATTTGGAATATAGTTAGAAAATAGCCCAGAGAGAAGAACAGCTTAAAAATGGTTATATCCTGTCACTTTTGGACGAATTAAGCGAATGGAGACAATGCCTCTTAGAAGAATAGAGGTTCGCCGTTTGGCGTCGATTTAAACCTACGCCTTGTCAGATAAATCTATAGAGATTGACAAGGCTTTGTACAGTCTAAAGGCACGTAGCTGATTGCACCTTCCAGTCGGTTCGATCACACAAAAACCCAGCAATAAGCTGGCGAGTCTTTGTCCTGTGTTTTATGTCCTATGTCATGCATATACGCATGCCTGTGTGGGAGGCAAGACATTGCCTCGGTTGGCACATAAATGTGAGCATTGTTCGAGATAACGGTAGTTTAGCACTGTCCGCGAAACGAAGAGGTTGGTCCTTAGACTTGAAACGATGAAAATTAAAAGCCTGCCATCGCTTTGTTTGCTTTGCTTGTTTTTTCAGGTGTTTTATCAGGATATCAGAGGAGATGTTTACTTGCACGTTCCTAGAGGTTCCAACAACAGGCTGAATGCAGCAGGTGTAAATCGTAGGAACGCGAATAGAGTGTTTGACTCCCAGGTAATAAACTAAACTAACTTATGTTCTCCCTCAAGGCCCAGAAGGACCATCCCTGTACAGTGTTACTACAGGAGGAAACCAGAATAAACCGAACTAACTCTTTATTTATACTGGGTAGCCCTATCAGTCATATCTGAACTGTTCTATTTAAAAGCCTGGTATAAGGACCATTCGTCATTGACCTAGTGTTACTACAGAAGGAAACGGGAGGAAACTAAACTAACTTTATTTATACTGGATAACCTTATCAGTCATATCTAAACTGTTCTCTCTAGAGGTCCAGTAAGGGCAATCCCTCATTGGTCCAGTGTTACTACAGTTGGAAGCCAGAGTAAACTAAACTAACTTTATTTATACTGGATAACCCTATCGGTCATATCTAAACTGTTCTCCCTAGAGGTTCAGTAAGGACAATCACTCATTGGTCCAGTGTTACTACAGGAGGAAACTCGAGGAAACTAAACTAACTTTATTTATAAGTAATATTGGGCACTTCACTCGATTTCATAGCATGTTCTAAGGATTTTGGGTGAAGGAAAATTCGAGTGTAGAATATATACATTTTAAGACCAAACCGGGACCAGTTGCGAAAAATGCAACTACACAGGCCTTCCGGCAGGAATTGAACCCACGACCTTGCGATTCTAGTGCAATGCTCTGACCACTGAGCCACGGAGGCCGTTGCCGAGAGCTTGATCGCGAGTTCTGTATATATTAAGGTGGTAATGCCAGGAGAGAATTGGGTATATTATAAGTAATATTGGGCACCACTCGATTTCATAGCATGTTCTAAGGATTTTGGGTGAAGGAAAATTCGAGTGTAGAATATATACATTTTAAGACCAAACCGGGACCAGTTGCGAAAAATGCAACTACACAGGCCTTCCGGCAGGAATTGAACCCACGACCTTGCGGTTCTAAACCGTTCTCTCTAGAGGTTCAGTAAGGACCATCCATCATTGATGAACGAACGTCTGTTACATCACACCAAGCTCGCAAACGTACTACATGCACTATGTATACGTACAACTTATTTGTCACATTAAAATAATAGTATACTTTGTAAATCTATTACAACTATAAAACAGTTTTGGGATTTTGCGCTAATGTTGAAACGGAGTTTTCATGAAACTAATTTACAGAAGGTTTATTTTACACTCAAAGCCAAAAAATTTAGCATTGTCCACATCATCAACTACGCCCTCATACTTTTTTTGTTAGTTTTGCAATAATTGTCATTCCCTGATTGGTCTCTTTTGCGAAGTTTGGTTATTTTCTTTTGAAGTAATCGATCAAACACAGGTTTGAGTGTTTCATCAGGGGTTCCAAACACGAGAAAACAAATGAAAACCGAGGGTGTAGCCCCGAGGTTTTTATTATTTTCGAGTGTTTGGAGTCCCCTGATGAAACACGATAAACGAGTGTTTGATCTGGCTTCTCAAACGAGTATTCGCATCGCGATTTGCGGTGTTTTCTTCATTGATTTCAATATGCAGATTAAGGCCACGATGCGCTGAGTTCGAAGAAGATGAAGAAGTCAATCGAACGGTGCGTAGAGATGATCGTCGCATTTAACTGACATTCTGACAACAGGCATGGTACATTATTCACGTGTCGCGAAACAAGCATCAGTTGAATTCTTAATTGGAATTTCATTCTAATGTATTTTCAACCTAGAACTGAACCTAATCCAAATAAGACTTTTATCCTAACCGTCATTTTACTTGTGAGACACAAATCAATAAGCGGCATGATTCGCGTAGTTCACCACTGATCAAAATCAACGAATGCCCACCCCTAGCATTAAGTTCGACCATTACGTTCAATCGTAGCCAATCCATGAACGTATACCACATCACATGCGTGAGTTTTGATACCCAATGAAAACCTGTAGGAAACTTCCTAGTGTACTGGATCACATTTCTTAGGCCTAGTTCAAACGTCGAACTTATGTTCGACGTTGGTTTCAAACGTAATTCATGAATTTTTAACGAGTTTGGAAAAGTATCAGAGAATATTGAAAGCAGTTTATTTATCCAGATGAAAAAATAATTAGTTGGCGCTACCTTTTATGCCTTAGTTGGGTTTGTTATGCTGATTTGATTAGCTGCTAATCTCATCTTAATTAATATAAATTGCTTTTATCGTCATGGTTAACATAAGGGCTAACAATGATCTTTTTATCTTTAATTTCATCTGAGATCTGATATATAGCTCAACAGCTAGCTAGATAAATGGTGCCTGAAGGTCAAGATATCCAGATATTTTAAATTATTACCATGATCGCCTCGGATTCTTTTGTTCTCCGAGGGAATGTAAACCTCGTATTTCCCTCATCGCTCATGCAAGAGGGAAATTTATCCTTTGTCTTCTAATTTTCCCGTGCATGTTGATGAGGGAAAATTAGAAGACAAAGAAATTCTTTGTCTCCTTCTAAATTTCCCGCTTGCATATATTTTCCCTCATCAACATGATATATGCACGAGAAAATTAGATGTAACTTCTCTGATCAACCGTGTAAATTTCCTGTTGGTAAGATTCTCAAAGTTTTCCTCGGTGATCATAATATTACAAACTAATAACATGACTTTTCGGGAAAATGGGGAATTAGCGATTAAATTTCCCCTTTGCCTCGGGAAGATTTGTAAAAGTTTCACAAATCTTCCCTCGGCGGCGGGGAAATTTAATCGCTAATTTCCCTCAAGTCATGTTATTACTTATACAAATTCCAAAATTTATGAGTTTTTATTCATTCTAATATACAGCCACATTGTTTTTACTATATAAACCGATAGCCAAGTGGTAAATTCACAGTTTAGTCATTTATTCAAAAAATAGTCATTTATATTCTGTAAACAGTACGTGAAGACGAAACAGATGATTAAATATAATTAAATTACATTCAATGGCCCTTTTGCGACGGTATTTACAAGTCTGTAAAAAAATTTAAGTGGAAATAGAATCGCCTTGATGAAAGCGAAATATTTATTCAGTTGATATATTATAATTCATCTATTTTATTTCAACTTAAATACCGTATATCTCGAAACACTAGAGTCAAACGAACGGGAGTTTTCAACGAGACGCATCTTAGCCTAAAATTGAGATATCATTTAAGATGTCAATTCTTCCTACACTTCGTTTTTTTGGGGTTTTCTTGCACGTTTTCTTTTATCATATCAACGGTGATGTGTACTTGCATGTTCCAAGAGGATCCAACAATAGATTAATAGGAGAAAACGCAAATCGCCAAAACGCCAACAGAGTTTTTGACTCTCAGGTAAGTCGACCCCTTCCACGAGAAATCTTCAGCCCGAAAGTCCTTTTATATACCATAGAGTGTTAAAATGCAGTCATGTTTTAAGGCCTGGCCAAACGCTTTCAACATTTCATTCAACATCGTTCAACATTGTTGAATTCAATATGTTAAAAGCGTTTGGCCACCCCTGTTGAATGATGTTGAACGTTGTTGAATGGTGTTGAATGATGTTGAACGAAATTTGAACATGTTCAAATTTTCGTTCAACACGCGTTCACATTTCTATTGTTCTCAAAATGTTGAAAGGTTAGTTTCAGAAATTGCAGCTTGATGTTAGTAATAATTGTCAGTTGTTTGCTGTACAAGTTGTGTTAGTTAGTAATACTCAGAAAAACTCTGAGCTCTAAGCGGGACTCGAACCCACAACCTTCTGAAAGCTGGAATCGACAATATTTCAACAATATTTCAACCTTCTTCCCGCTTAGAGCTCAGAGTTTTTCTGAGTATTACTAACTAACACAGCTTGTACAGCAAACAATTGACAATATGTTGAAAGGTGTTGAACGCATTTGGCCACATTTCATTCAACTTTGTTGGACAGAGACATGCGCCATGCGGGATATTGTCGATTCCAGCTTTTGTGGTAGCCCGTGTTCAATTGTCATTCATGAATGTTGAACGATGTTGAATTCATTTGGCCACTCGTGCTTTCAACATTATTCAACATCCTTCAACAATGTTGAATGATGTTGAATGCGATGTTGAAAGCGTTTGGCCAGGCCTTTAGATAGAGCAAAGTGAAAAGGTGGTAAATTGGCAACTTTTTTCGTAACAAAATACTAGCCCTGGGCTAATGACCACAGGATCAACTTTGATGAAGGTCAAGTAATCGACAGAGGGAGCTATCGCACAAGAAAAACTTTAGAATCATGGCACACTGCATTAACCACACAAGCTGACAACAACTCTAAGCCGTTACCAGAACAATACTCTATTATACTTAAAAACTAACTTCATTTTGTTATTATTATCGCTTCTCTTTTATATCATATTACTGCTTATATTTTATATTATCAATCAACAGTTGATTGAAAATTTCACCTTGGCCGCTAGGGTACTCTGGTTTCCTCCTGTAGTAGTACTGGACCAATAAGGGGTGACCCTTACTAGACCTCTAGGGAGAACAGTTTAGATATGACTGATAAGGGTTATCTAGTATAAATAAATTTAGTTTAGTTTATTAGAAGTAATATTGGGCATTTCACTCGATTACATAGCGCTATGTAATCGAGTGAAATGCCCAATATTACTTCTAATAAACCCAATTCTCTCCTGGCATTACCACCTTAATGTATACAGAACTCGCGATCAAGCTCTCGGCAACGGCCTCAGTGGCTCAGTGGTCAGAGCATTGCACTAGAATCGCAAGGTCGTGAGTTCAATTCCTGCCGGAAGGCCCGTGTAGTTGCATTTTTCGCAACTGGTCCCGGTTTGGTCTTAAAATGTATATATTCTACACTCGAATTTTCCTTCACCAAAAATCCTTAGTTTAGTTTAGTTTAGTTTAGTTTAGTTTAGTTTAGTTTAGTTTAGTTTAGTTTAGTTTAGTTCAGTTTAGTTCAGTTTAGTTTAGTTTACTACAAACATATACCAGGATCGTCTTTACACATATTTTCATTTTTAAATTGTAGAATAATGCCAAAGGTGGTTATAACGTCGGAGAACAGGAAGAAAAGAAAACTAAAAATTGGTATCATATGGTAAAACAGATTTTCTATACCTCAGTTTAAAATAACAAACGTGCACAAATAGAACGAATAATCAAAACGCGAACTAATAAGAAAGCACGCGACTTACGAAAATTAGAGCAAAATCCGCACAATTTAAGGATAAAGGACTGGAGGCTAATTTATCATCCTTACTTGCAGCCAGCGGCTGAATTGCGAAGGATATCAAAGGCGTTCCAGGCAGCCGCCATACGACACAGTTCAGACCACGGATCACAGCTACGATGTTAGGTGTTGATTTTATGGAGGGAGGAAAACTGGAGAACCAGGCGAAAAACCCTCGAAGCACAGGAGAGATCAACTACAACTCTACTCGCATGAGTTCCAAGCTCGACAACGGGGTCATTCCCAAGCTAAAGTTAAACTAACACAATGCGACTTGTAGCCCTACACGTATACTTGTGACACACGTACGGTTGTGACACACGAAAAAAACTTAAGCCCCGGTCAAACGAGGATGAGAGTTGATGAGAGTTGGCAAGCGAGAGTTTGTCTGAGAGTTTTCTCAACTCTCATGCCCCGGTCAAACGAGGATGAGAGTTGGTGAGAGTTGATGAGAGTTGACCATGACAGTTGACGAGAGTTGTAGGATTTACCGCGCGTAGCAGGGAGACTAGGAACGAATTTCGAGGTAAACAAAGTTCGTATTTTTACAGTCTCGTACTGAACAAATAAATAGACAGATTTTTGTTGAGCCTGTTTTTACAAAGTGCAAACCGCTAGCCGCTAAACTCTCATCAACTCTCATATGCCAACTCTCATGACCGGTCAAAAGAGCAAAAACTCTCATCAACTCTCATTAAAATTTGAACCAGCTCAAAGTTGATGAGAGTTGATAAGAGTGCATGAGAGTCAATGAGAGTTGGTGGTCAAACGCGACCGAGAGTTGCAACTCTCATCGACTCTCATCAACTCTCATCCTCATTTGACCGGGGCTTTAGTTTTAGTTTAGTTTTTTATATATTATATATACCTTCAATAAATAAAGTCCCCTTTTTCTTCTAAACTAAAGTTCCCAAAAGTTCCCCCAAAGCTGTACTCACCGTTCATCGGTCTTCATATTGTGTTGTATAGCAATATTTCATGAGCGGTGCCACAGGCAAGACAGTCCTGTCTATAGAATGGACCAACCAGCATGGTTGCGGAGACGAAAACCTCAACTGTAATATTGTACTA
>OZ036007.1:7804839-7869839 GCA_964035015.1 Corallium rubrum
AGGGAGAGGGAGAGGGAGAGGGGGGAGGGGGAGAGGGAGATCGAAGTGATACTGTGTGTATTTATCAGGGTTGTAAATCGGATACACATTGGTCCTGATGAACAAAGTTCTCAGCTTAAACAGCTTATATATCTTTAAGATTATTGACAAACCTGGACAAATAGATGTGTAAATTAGATAAGTCGTGTATTTGTCTGACGTTGTAAATGCCAATACAGTACGACAGCTAGCTTCTTGTATTGTTTTTTATTACTAATGATATATGAGCTGATAGCTTGCTAGTAGCAGAACAAATGAGATTGCAGAACACCTCATATATAGTGAGTAGCCATCTATATAGCCATCTATATAGCCATCTATGTAGCCATCTATATATATATATATATATATATATATATATATATATATATATATATATATATATATATATATATATATATATATATATATATATATATATATATATATAGTTCTAGGGATTTTTGGTGAAGGAAAATTCGAGTGTAGAATATATACATTTTTAGACCAAACCGGGACCAGCTGCGAAAAATGCGACTACACAGGCCTTCCGGCAGGAATTGAACCCAGGCTCTCGGCAACGGCCTCCGTGGCTCAGTGGTCAGAGCATTGCACTAGAACCGCGGGGTCGTGGGTTCAATTCCTGCTGGAAGGCCTGTGTAGTTGCATTTTTCGCAGCTGGTCCCGGTTTGGTCTTAAAATGTATATATTCTACACTCGAATTTTCCTTCACCAAAAATCCCTAGAACATGCTATGTAATCGAGTGAAATGCCCAATATTGCTAAATATATATATATATATATTGGTAATATAAGGGAAATTGTAACGTTAACAAGGGGCCAAACGGTATTGTTTCAATTTGAAACGAGCGCCGTTTCTTCGCTCAAAAGTCGCCAATTCAATCTTTACACACAATTAAATCTTCGTCAAGTGAAGCTAAGAACTCCACAGTGCTTTTCCGATCGACCATTACGCTGACAAACCCCAACAACGCGACGTTTGAACGAAGAAACGGCGCTCGTTTCAAATTGAAACAATACCGTTTGGCCTTAGTAACGTTACAGTTTCCTCTTAGCAACGTATTAGTTTCCCGCGTGAAACGTGTGGCCTCAAATTACGCGTGTCCAATGGTGAGAGGCAGCGGCCTAACAGCAAGTACCACGTACAATAAGTTAATATTGTCCCCCGAATTAAGGTGAATGCTTGGAGCTTTATAACAAAAACAAGCCATGGGAAGACGTAGTGAATACTTGGAAGCATTATTCCACACACAATAACAAAATTGACTGTGAAAAAGACAATGGAAAGTGGGTAGAATTCAGAAGCTATCTGGAATACATCAACAAAACCAAAGAAGAGTGCAATGGAGAACGTTTGATCTGGGACATACCATATAGCTCGGTAACCATTGATCATCTCATTGGAGAAGACCCTGAGAATTGGAAACGATGTCTGGTTGCACTCGACCCCCCAGACTGCCAGCAAGCACCGCAGTCACGCCCCAATCACCTTGGCAACGGTGAAAACGTTGTTCCTTTGAGCTACGACTGGACTCTTCCTCATTTTCCTTCTCAATTAGAACAAAGATGCGTGTTACGAATCAGGTATAAATCTTTTTCTTTAATTGAAACAGGACCGGTTCTTACTGAATTTTCCCGAAGTTGAAAACAAAACAAACAAACTATGGTTGTTTAATAATAGCGTGCTGCGTAGGCAGTGTAGAAACAACAATCGAAATTAGTAAGGTTAGATGTACTGCCGAAACAGAGAACGTAGGAGTCTAACGTTTCGAGCGAAGGCCCTTCGTCAGAGAGAAACGGGGGCCTTCGCTCGAAACGTTAGACTCCTACGTTCTCTGTTTCGGCAGTATATCTAACCTTACTATATTTCTATGGTTTAAACCGAGTATATGGATACCTGAGTGATAAAGTCACTGCCGAATTTGGCTATTTATGCACCCGAGACTTAAGGTGCTGTTATACGATGCGATTTTTCTTGCAACTTGCAACAAATTTACATATGGATAAAAAATCGCAAATTGCAGAAAGGGGGTTACACGTTCAGCAACTTGCGATTTTTGTTGTAAATTGCAGCAAAAAGTAGAACCCATCCAACTTTTCTTGCAACTTGCAACACGGCAAAAATGACAAAATCGCAAGTTGCTACGGGGTGTTACACGATGCGAGTTTTTATGCAATTTACAACATTCAGTGATTTGTTGCAAGTTGCAAGAAAAATCGCATCGTGTAACAACACCTTTAAGGCCATGTTATACACGGAGCAATTCTCTTTGGAACACAACGGCGTTGCATTGCAAGTTACAATGGAAATTGCGTCGGGTAACACCCCATGTTTGCAGCTAGTCTCGCAACAAAAAATTGTGCTGCGAGTTGCAGAGAAAGTTGCAGATTACGTTGCAGCTTCTACTTTAGCAAAAGGTTTGTATAAATATATATTTAAAGTTTGGCAAGTTTGATTATAAAGACAAAGTTTGTAAAAATGTAAAACCGGTTAGCCTACTGAGAAATGCAATAAAAAATTACTATTTTCATGTATATTTACATATCCAGTTAAATTATTTTTTTTCAGATACAACATCTCCACAAACGATTACAATCCAGCGACTACATTTGCAGATTCAAACGGCGCAGAGTAAGTACACATACACTCACGGGGGCATGCTCCCCCGGGAAATTTTGAAATGGAGAGTCACTGAAATGCCATTTCCTGGCTTTTGGAGGAAGATTTTACTGACTCTAAAGGTTAAAAAACGTCATATAAAATACTCAAAACACGCAAACGTCACATAGATACTCAAAATGCATACACTCAGTAGATTGAATACACTGTTTACAGTTTATTTCCTGACACAATTGATATTGCATCAGTTTTGTAGTTACATGTCTGTTGTTTTATATCAAGGGGGGGGGGAGCCGCGGCTTCCTGCATGCAGTTGAACTTATATTCTCATAATATTATAAATGTCTTTACGATAAACTGACTGCAAGGTTTGCAATTTGGAAAGATGTCTGTGTTTCTACGTTCACTATAGCATCCCAAATCATTAAATATTTAATATTTGAAGCTAGTTTGGTGACTTCCAAAATGTCCCAGTATTGCTAAAATGATTGTAGTGTCTGTATTGAAGTCAATCTCAAGCAACAGTTCTCATCTTTTGGGCGTTGACGTCGTCCTGAAGACGTACAAATGCTCAAAGTGGCGTTGTATAAAGAACGAGGACGACGTTGAGTTTACCCTTGGGATTAAAAATTGTTCATTTTCTTTGTTTTTCAAAAAAATTATTTTGTTTAAAGGGCATATGACTCGAAAATTAAGTTTATCTTATTGAAAAGAACATTTAAAATGATAAAATAACATCTTTTTCAGTTTTTGGTTACCTTGCTCCGTTTTTGAGATATTCCAGTTTGTTAGTTTCAGAAATTGCCGCTTGATGTTAGTAATAATTGTTAGTTGTTTGCTGTTAGAAGGTTGTGGGTTCGAGTCCCGCTTAGAGCTCAGAGTTTTTCTGAGTATTACTAACTAACACAGCTTGTACAGCAAACAACTAACAATTATATTCCAGTTTGTTTGACATGCAAATGACACAACTTTTTACGTCACACGTGCATAATGAGTATTATGAGTTACCGAGAGAAGGTTACATATCTTTGCTATTGTGAAACAAAGTCACTTGGAATTCTACATGTTTGGTGTTGTGGGTAGAAACACGCACAAGCTTCCATTGGGTTAAGCTCATGTTTTCATAATAGCAAAGACATGTAACCTTTTCTGACAACTCATTATGCACATGTGACGTAAAAAGTTGTCTCATTTGCATATCAGACAAGCTGGATTATCTCAAAAAAAACGAAGCAAGGAAACCAAAAACTGCAAAATATGTTATTTTATCATTTTCAATGTTCTTTTCAATAAGACAAACTTAATTTTCGAGTCATATGCCCTTTAAAGGACGTCGTCGTTGACATTGATGTGGTGTTACCACAAATTACAGAAATTACAGAAATTACAAAATCGAGCAGCCAGAGTAATAAGTGGAGATAATTATGAAATTCGTTCGACAGATATTTTAAAAAAATTGAATTGGTATCCACTAAATTATTACCGACTTGAGCAGTTGCTGTTGTTAATGCACAAAATACTCAACAATGATGCGCCTAAAGCTATTATGGAGCTGTATCAAATTTCAGAAAACCAGGTTTACAATCTTCGAAGCAACAATAATATGCTAATGTTGTCAAAACCCAGGTCAAATGCAATGAAACGCAGCTTTAGTTATGAAGCTGCCAAGATCTGGAATACTCTGCCATTACATCTTAAGAACACTTCCCTTACTATAACTAAGTTTAAAACTAAACTCAGGGAGGTTTTTAAGGATGAAAACTGTACTATTTTAAATAACTTGAAGTACTAGCAATGATTTTTCCCTTCCATTTTAATAATTTTAATAATTTTTAATAATTTTAACAATGTTAGAATGTAAATAGTGTTTTAGTTAGATAGTTTTAGTCGTAATTAAGCAAACTGTTTTTAAGTCTTTTAATAGTTAGTTCTACACGGCCCTATGAAAATCAACATTTTATAGTTTCTTTTTACTCTTGGATTTTATTGTATTTGTAACTCACTTAAGTTGATAGGCTACCGTGTTTAAATATAGTTCAATAAATAAATAAATAAATAAATAAATTCTCGCTTGTATTAGTTTATATTTACCAAAAGTCTAAATCATATTTTCAGCAAATCTCCAATCGTAAACGATCCAGAAGTGGAGATCGAAAAGGATGGAAAGAAAATTCCTCTTCAACTGGCCATCAACACCGCTCAGTTTGGTCGAACCTTCCAGGACCGTTCTCACGTATTTAAATTTATTCCGAGGGAAGAACACTTCAAAGACGAAACTGTTTACAACCTAAATGTACGAGGAAAGCGAGGGAATATTGTCCAGGCTTATCCAGCTGTTGAATACGATTTCGCTCCAAACAGACTCAAAATAAAGTCAAGCGATTACGTGCATATCCAGTGGACAGGTAACAGACTTTTTCTGTAATTCTTATATGTGCCACCACCATCACCACTATCACCACCATCCTCATCATCATCTTCAAAATCGACATCCTCCTCCTCGTTATCATCCTCATCATCGCCACGATCACCATCACCATCAAAATCAATCTTCTCCTCCTCCTCATCATCACCACCACCACCATCACCACCATCGCCATCACCACCACCACCATTACCACTATCACCATCATCATCAAAATCAACCTCACCATCATCATCATCATCATCATCATCATCATCACCACCACCATCACCACCACCATCATCATCATCATCCTCCTCATCATCATCATCATCATCATCATCACCATCACCATCACCATCACCATCACCATCACCATCACCATCACCATCACCATCACCATCACCACCATCACCACCATCACCACCATCACCACCACTCACCATCCTCATCAAAATCAACCTCACCATCATCATCATCATCACCACCACCACCACCACCATCACCACCATCACCACCATCACCACCATCACCACCACCATCACCACCATCATCACCACCACCACCACCACCATCACCACCATCACCACCATCACCATCACCACCATCACCATCCTCTTTATCATCTTCAAAATCAACATCCTCCTCCTCGTTATCATCCTCATCATCGCCACGATCACCATCACCATCACCACCATCACCATCCTCATCAAAATCAATCTCCTCCTCATCGTTATCATCATCATCACCACTATCAAGACCACCACAACCACCACCCTCATCATCACCATCATCACCACCACCACCACCATCACCATCATCACCACCACCATCCTCATCATCATCAAAATCAACCTCCTCATCATCACCACCACCATCACCACCACCACCACCACCAGCTATAATTACAATTCTTATTTCTGTTCAGGTTCCAACACAAATCCGAAAAAAAATGCTGGAGAAGGGCGGAAACGTACGTAAATAAATTCGTAGGTGGCAAGCAGGCAGGCAGGCAGGCAGGCAGGCAGGTAGGTAGGTAGGTAGGTAGGTAGGTAGGTAGGTAGGTAGGTAGGTAGGTAGGTAGGTAGGTAGGTAGGTAGGTAGGTAGGTAGGTAGGTAGGTAGGTAGGTAGGTAGGTAGGTAGGTAGGTAGGTAGGTAGGTAGGTAGGTAGGTAGGTAGGTAGGTAGGTAGGTAGGTAGGTAGGTAGGTAGGTAGAACGGCACAGTAACATTTCGAGTTTTATAAAATCAAAATCGATATACAATGACAGACATCATTTTCAATCTATCTTTTACAGAAACAGACAGAAGTAATATCGTTGAAATGGCAGCTCCGGACAAGAGTTATCCTTTCCTCGGTTCACAGTCTACTATGTTTGACAATGCCAAAGTAATTCATGCTTTGGACGGTAAAAAGACAAAAACTGGTGCTGACATAGCAATCGCTATGGCAACTGCTGGCTACTTTCCTACAGCGAGCGCCGTAACATCTCCTTTCGCTGTTCAAGGATGTAACCGCGATCAGGCAGCAGAACTCGACTGTTTTCCTCCGTCGTACAGTGGGTTGTTATTACAGTTTGTAAAGCCGGGAACATATTATTACATGTGTTCCCGCAATAATAACTTCACAAATCGTAGCCAGAAAGGACGCCTTACTGTGGGTTAAAGGCACACATGACAACCTAACAAGTATTTAATCTCAGTTCGTCTATAAGAACTGCTTCCTTCTCCTTGTTTTACTCTTGTGTATCACTGAATATATCTCATGTAGTCTAGCTGAAATCATTATTAAATAAGGATATCTAATCGCCATTTTTGTCGTGTCATTTTCTTTAAAGTGCCTATGAAGTGAAAATTATTACTGACTTAAATGAAAGAACTCTTAAAACGACAAAGTAACATCTTTTGCAGATCTTCGTTTCCGTGCCTCGTTGTTGAGATATTTGAATTTTTTTGTTATGCAAATTAAACACTTTGACGTCACACGTGTATAATGTGGTTATCAGAGAAGGTTCGGTATCTTTGCTATTATCAAACGAAATTAGTTAAAAATCTGTATGTCTAATGCTGTATGCGAAATAGACGCACATATAGAACTTTCTCCGATAACTCATTATACACGTGTGATGTCAAAGTGTTTAATTTGCATATCAAAGAAACTAAAATATCTCAACAACGAAGCACGGAAACGAAGATCTGCAAAAGATGTTATGTTGTAGTTTTAAGAGTTCTTTCATTTAAGATAATAATAATTTTCGCAAACAATACGCGTGAGTCAGGCGTTCACTCGGGATATTGGCAAAGTGCAGAGGTGCTTGGGTAAAAGATACTGATTGTAGATTGTAGTGTTATGGCAGCAATCGCAAAATCGAAGCCTCTCTCCTCGGTAGATCAGGCTCTATATACCGCGCTAGCAAAAGTGGGAGTGGGAGGAAGATCAGATGGAAGGTTGAATGTGGTGCATACTTCTGCACACTGGTGAACATATTTACGAACTGGTGAACTATTTCGAAATCCACTAACAATGTGCAAGAACACTTTGATCAAAAGGCAAAGCTGTTCAACTTTTTGTCCAACTCCAAAAGAAAAAAGAGCAAAGAGCTTACAACATGCCTCATGGCCTTACTCCATCACAAGTAAATGTGCAAAAACGCAAAATCGTGACACCCAAAAAACCCAAAAAAAGCCCAGGCCGAAGCCTAGACTCGGTACACGAGTGGCGTGTGCTGTTAGGGCGCTGCCTTTCACCGCTGTAGTTAAGCCCAGTTAGCCGGGGTTAGTACTTCGATGGGTGACCGTCCGGGAATAACCCCGTTCTCGAACTTGAATTTCACGTGAGTAGAGTTTAGTTGGTCTCTCCTGTGCTTCGAGGGTTTTTCGCAGGGTTCTGCAGTTTTCCTCCCTCTGTAAAATCAACACTTAGGTCTTAGCTGATGCCGTGCACTTTAATCATGAGCCTCTGGCTCGGATGATTGGGCAACCACATCCTGTGTTTAACGACGTTAAATAAATCATTACTCATTACAACAGTTGCTACTCCGAGTGCATGACGAACCATACCAGGTATAAAATTCGAACATGCAACGTTTGGTTTACTAGTCTGATGCTCTACCGACTGAATTACATGGTCAAGTTGAGAGCAACTAGTTCACCAATCTTCTCCATTCATGCACATATACACTGCTA
This sequence comes from Corallium rubrum, assembly GCA_964035015.1. NCBI lineage: Eukaryota > Metazoa > Cnidaria > Anthozoa > Scleralcyonacea > Coralliidae > Corallium > Corallium rubrum. The sequence goes on from OZ036007.1 coordinate 7,813,089, forward strand.
CCCTGCGAGTCAGAGCCCCTTTCCGACCTACGCAGGCCTCGGGGGAAAGTGGGCTCTGCCAACAAACTCGATATTTCTTTTTGAGCATGCGTGAACGGTTGCCAAGATACTATTTTGGGCCCAGGCTCTAACTCGTCACTTCCTATTTTCCTGCTTACGCGTGTTCGTAAACTAGAACTTGTTTGACCAGTTTAAAACCTGACTGACTCGCCCCAAACTTGGGGCGAAGATCGAGTTTGTTGACAAAGCCCACTTTCCCCCGAAGCTTGCGTAGGTCGGAATTGTAACTTTATAATTGTTGAATACGCGAGTTCTGACCGTTAATTTCGGCCGTTAATAACCAGTCATAATTAAACGTTGAATTACTATATAAACTCAAATCAAAACCGGTTTCCTGCTGACAAAACAAATTCTGATGAATAGTTTGCAAAATCGAACTATTAAGCTGGATATTAAATAGAACTTTAATATTTAATTTAAAATATTAGTTCAAATATAATATATCTCAATTAGGCCTGTGACAAACGGCGTATTTTTCATGCGCCGTATAAAATATGAGAATTAACTTGATGAAAAATACGCCGTCTGTAACCATTAAATACGGCAATTTCATTAAGTTCGACAGTGCCAGAGCCGCGGCTCCCCCCCCCCCCCCCCTTTTGATATAAAACAACAGACATGTAACTACAAAACTGATGCAGTATGCCATTGTGTCAGGAAATAAACTGTAAACAGTGTATTCAATCTATTGAGTGTGTGCATTTTGAGTATCTATGTGACGTTTGCGTGTTTTGAGTATTTTAATTTTTTGACGTTTTTTAACCTTTAGAGTCTGTAAAATCTTCCTCCAAAAGCCAGGAAACGGCATTTCAGCAACTCTCGATTTCAAAATTTCCTGGGGGAGCATGCCCCCGGACCCCTCTAAAAATATATTTTGACTTCGGCTCCCCCGGTTTCAAAATCCTGGCTACGTCCCTGGACTGCGCCATTAAATACGACGAGCCTAGTCGTATAATACGACTCAAGTACGGCGTTGGTGCAGACGGCCTACTATTCATGCGCCGAATAAAATGCATAGATTAATTTACAATATGATAATACATTTTCTATCCACAATTCACGTTTGTAACATCGTTTCAAGACCTACGACTCGAGAACTGTAATTTATTCGACTTATTAAATACGACGAAAATACGCCGTATAACTCAACAGGAACAATTTCAGAATTTGGGTCGACTATAATAGGTATTTTATACGGCGCATGAAAAATATGTCACAGGCCTTAGTAACGTTCACCGTTACTGCCTAGGAGGGTTCTCTCTCTGATGAGTAAAATTGTGTGGCGTTAGACATAGTAAAACAATAAATAGAGGCCGTTCTGGCCAGCTCAGGCAGGAGTGGGTTAATCACTTGTTAACCCATTGCTTTCTAGGATGTCTGAAGGTTCTCCATTTGACGAGTAACATGGTTTGGTGTTAGACAAAGTAAAACAATAAAGGAGCCGTATTTCACCAGCTCAGGCAGGAATGGATTAATCACTTGTTATAAAATAAGCTATACGCGCGTACTAAACTGCTAAAAAATATACCTCATGCAGAGAATAAGGGTGGCAAATTAGGCCTGGTTACCGGATATAAACGCAACGATCGCCACGATTGCTCAAATAATCGCAGCGATGGCATTGATCGTTTACGATTCCCGCGGGCTGAGCACGGTAAAATAACTTTTTTCAAGTTCAATATTCGACCTCATTTGAGCTTAAACCTTAATCAACAAATATAGCTTAGTGTGTGATATCCCGATGTCAGAAATATTAAAACATTCTCGAACCAGCTAAATAAACAAAAATCCAAGCACACACAATAGACAGACATTTGAGTAATTAAAAGCACACGATATTTTATTCCACACATTTCACTGATAAAGGCCGCTTCGAAACGTCAAGATATTTCGTTATCAAAACTATTCTAAGCAGTTTACCGCCCTTTGCACTTTGCTGTATCCAAAACACTGCCTACACAGCACTCTACTTGTTTAAACAGAATTTAGTTTTTTCGTATCTACTTTGCTATTTGATAGACACGGATAAACTGAAACAATCTACTCCAAATTAGCCGAAAATATTGTGTACATTGTACAACTTTGAATATTCGTTGTAACAATCTTTACAATTATCTATTTCAAAGAATATTTTTTTATTAAATTTAAGCAGCATTTATCGCTCAATTTGTGTTATTAATTTGTCATTTTCCGGCAACCTTTTGTTTAACCCCTTCAGTACCAAGCACATACTTTAGTATTTTCTCTGGCTAACGCCAGACGATTTCACTCGTCGATTTCACTTCGTTTGATGGTGTTTTTTTTGTGTGTATAATAAGCGAAAAACGTTCTCCCAAAATGCAGAAAATAGTGGTTTTGAGAATTTCATATTTCAATGAGTTTCCAAGCACCCTACGTGAAATCACTTTTTAAAGTTCGACTCATTTTTCCACGGTGGGCCTTTATTAAAGTGCTTATATCACTTGTGGGGTTTTAACGTATTAAATAGAGCAGAAAAAATCAGTTAATGAGTTATTTTGCCGTTTTTGATTTAGTCAAATAGTTCCTGACATATTGGCTTCTGAACATGCCAATTCACAAACATTTCCGTCGTTCATTTTAACACCTTGGGGGCCTGGGACTCAGGAACGATTCAATCCAAAACAACTACGTTTCGGCATATTGATTCACAAATACACATATGTTTGACTGAAAAATCGAAATGTCGAGCTCACACCCGCTTTCCAGTACGCACGAGAGTTCCAACTAAGAAGACGGTCGGCTTAAGTTCCTGAGTCCGAGGCCCCCGTGCTTAAAAATGAACGACGGAAATTTTTGGCGAAAAGCCGAACTTGGCATGTTTAAAGGCTTATATCTCAGAAACTATTAAAGTAAATCAAAAGCGGCAAAATAACTTATTAACTAACTTATTTTGATCTATTTAAATATATTAAAAGCCTTTGATAACGAAATACTGACCCTTCGAGCAAAGCCCTCTACGCAAGCACCAATCTCAGCAGATTACCATCTTTTCACTTTGCTCTTTCTAAAAAAATGCACAACACTCTGCTTTTTCACACTCAAGTTGATTTATTAAGATTTTTTTAGTTAATTGCCAAAATGTGTTTTGTGTATGAAAGTTTGCTTTTTAAACTGGTTTAATTAAACATGTTTTGAACATGTTTTGGCGTGTTTAAACATGTCTAAATTTATGTCAATATACAACGTGTGAACCGAAAAAAATAACCTGGAATATTACATTCTTTTATTCACTGAAATATCTTTAAAACAAAGCCTGCTTGAAGTTTCCTGCGGAGGTGTGTGTCGATGAAACAAAACCGCCATAACTCTAGGCTTTATTTGGTTATACCGATTGTTCTGTTTTCACCACAATGGATGTAGAACTGTCAGCCACCCACACTAAGGCACTCGTTGTGTATCTGATGAAAATAATCTGTGAACTATCACCACGTCGGTGACATTGATGGGCTAGTTACCGAGATGGAGGGAATTATAAGTAGGTTAAGCACCATTACTCCACGAAATGCTCCCAACATGACCATGTAGTCGGTAGAGCGTTGGAACAGTATAAACCGAAGGTCGAACGTTTGAATCCCAACCACGGTATTACCCAGTGTGGTTCGTCACTCTGAGCATAGCACCTAATATTATAATATACAGATAAATTTTGTGGAAAAACCAACGTAAAATATATATTTATTTATCTATATTGCATTATCGCCATGAACACTTTCAAACAATTAAGCTATAGTTAATTCATTCATAATGTTTGCTGGCTGTATATTTTTGATCGAGATATGGTCAAACCAGAATTACCATCAAAAGATTGAAAATGTCAGTTTGAGAAGATTTAATAAACGACTAAAGCTGCATGGGTAACTTATTTCAATAAACTCATTCATGCGTCGATTTTCTTTGATGCGAGGTTTGATTACTTATCAGTATGATGATTTAATATTTCTATTGCGCAAATTAGCATGTGAATATGATCAAATGCGCATCACAAAGTTACAGATGGCTTATCAAAGGCGCTTCAAGCAGCCGCCATACAACACAGCACAGCCACGGATTACAACTGAGACCTAGGTGTTGATTTTATTGAGGGGGGAAAACCGGAGAACCTGGCGAAAAACCCTCGGAGCACAGGAGAGACCAACTAAACTCTCCTCACATGAGTTCCAAGCTCGAGAACGGGGTCATTCCCAGACGGTCACCCATCCAAGTACTAACCCCGTCTAACCGGGCTTAACTATTGGTGAGAGGCAGCGCCCTAACAGCACACGCCACCCAGTATAGGTTACCAAGACGAACGTAACTAAGCTATATACAGTAGTTAGTTAACACTATTCTGTGTCAGTTATTGAAGCCTGAAGGATTAGTTACCTTGCATATTAAATGACCTACTATATATGGCTTTAAAACTACGTCTAGAATACTATTTTTTAGTAAATAACGACAAATATCGTCTGTATCATGAATAAACTAAATCAGTCAATTACCTCGAAGTCGGTAACTAAACTAAAGTTAGTTACCTCAGCCCGAACTAACTAGCTTAGTTACCTCCTTCTCGATGATTAACACTTATTTACTTATATAGCATGTTCTAAGGATTTTGGGTGAAGGAAAATTCGAGTGTTTTCCTTCACCCAAAATCCTTAGAACATGCTATGTAATCGAGTGAAATGCCCAATATTACTTATAATATACACAATTCTCTCCTGGCATTACCACCTTATTATATATACAGAACTCACGATCAAGCTCTCGGCAACGGCCTCCGTGGCTCAGTGGTCAGAGCATTGCACTAGAATCGCAAGGTCGTGGGTTCAATTCCTGCCGGAAGGCCCGTGTAGTTGCATTTTTCGCAACTGGTCCCAGTTTGGTCTCAAAATGTATATATTCTACACTCGAATTTTCCTTCACCCAAAATCCTTAGAACATGCTATGTAATCGAGTGAAATGCCCAATATTACTTATATTTACTTATATAGTTACTTCTGCTTCGGTATACAACTATCCTATACTTAACGCTACAGAAAAAAGCCTTAAATACATTGTGTAAAGTATACACTGATATAAATCTAGGTTTAGTGAAACATAAGGACAGATCGATCCACCCTGACTGGGGCGTATATAGCATACTATTTGTGTGAACGAAACATTTAACAAATTCAGTCACATAATAAATTAAAAATCTTCGTTATAAAAATCCTCTTGCGACTAATATCCAGCGACTAAATTTGTTTTTAATTGTCGTACATTAAACAGACACTCTGACACTGTCACAAAGGGTGCGAAGTAATAAAAAAGATTCCTCGTTTAATAACAGATTATTTACGCAGACACAGAGACAAACAATTGATATTTTCCATCGATTATCTTTCTTGAGGATTTAGCTGTGCAATCCGCCTACGTATTTACCAACCACATCATAAAAAGAGAAACTTCGAGGTCCCAAAGCAGAACGTTTGGAAAGAGGGCGGAGAGGTCCAGAGCTTTGAAATTATGAAGATTGTCTTCGTCGCGGTCGTGACTGCATTTCTCGTCTGTCCACAGTATGTGGCTGGAGATATCTATCTGCACAATCCGAGGGGTTCAAATAATCGATTGAATGGACAGGGTGCTGCCCGGGCAAACGCCAACCGACTTTTTAACTCACAGGTGAGTTACAGATTACAGTACACAGTTTTTTATTCCCAGATACCAAACTAAACTAGACGCTCTTTACGTTTCTTTCCGACGAAGGGCCTTCGCTCGAAACGTTAGACTCCTATGTTCTCTGTTTCGGCAGTATATCAAATTGGCTTCATTGCAAACTGTTCTCCTTAGAGGTCCAGTATAAGGGCCATCACTCATTGGTCCAGTGTTACTACAGGAGAAAACCAGAGTAAACTAAACTAACTCTAGTTATGCTAGATAACTCTATCAGACATATCTAAAGTGTTCTCTCTAGAGGTCCAGTGTGGACCATCCCTCATTATATAGTCCAACGTTATATATTGCAGGAGGGAACCAGAGTAAACTAAACTACCTCTATTTATATACTGGATAACCCTATCAGTCGTATCTAAACTGTTCTCTCTAGAGATGCAGTAAGAACCATCCCTCATTAGTCCAGTGCATGTTACTGCAGGAGGAAACCAGAGTAAACTAAACTAACTTTATTTATACTTGATAACTCTATCAGTCGTATCTAAACTGTGCTCTCTAGAGATGCAGTAAGAACCATTCTTCATTGATCCAGTGTTACTATAGGAGAAAACCAGAGTAAACTAAACTAACTTTATTTACGCTAGGAGAACTCTATCAGATAACTCACATGAAGCTATAAGGTGGTCACCCATCAGAGTACTAATCCTATTCGACCTGGCCTAACTTCAGTGGTGAGAGGCAAAGCACTCTTCTCACATGCGGCCAAAGTGAAATTTTAATATCACGCAGTGATACTGCATTGACTGAATCGGATCTGGGTTGCAAAGGCGAAAGACACGTGCGCCTGCACCACCATCCCACCATCCTCTACCAAAGGAAGCTCCCTACAGTTTTTCAAAGTTACAAATGCTCATGTAATCCGCTAATTAATGAAAAGCGTCGATATACCAATAAATAGAATATCAAAACAATTATCTTCAACTATTTAACACATTCTTAGTCAACTCAGTGCTGCCATAGCAACGTAACCATACAGCGACTAAGATTTTGAAAATACGCATAAAAATCTAAACTGATAACATATCCTTTTTCTAAATCTCAATTCAGTGTCTGCGGTTGTCAACTTTTAACAAAAATTAATTTTTGTGATATTTTTTATCAAAAATATTCCTCACAAATTTTTCTTCAAAATTCCCCAAAACTCCATGATTGAAAAACGTGAGTAGATAGAGAAAACTATATTTCTTTTGAGTTCTGGACTTTTCTTTTGCCATTTTACTTTCGACGCTGCAGTATTTAAATATACCCTTAAACCAGAACTGCAATAACCTCGGTATGGCGGTGGTACATACATACATATTTAATAAATTCTTCCCGCAAGGGGCTTTTCAAGAGCAATTTATATATTACATTTTAAGATGGCCGAGTCGGAGGTATAAAGCCTGGTTCTCATATGTCGCCGATGGTCGCCGATCGTTGCCGACCCATGATTTAGATACATGTTAAGTAAAAGAATAAAAGCACTGCTTTTCTGCATTGTTCTTTATTTCTTAACATGCTGCTGCACTTCCCGTTTTAACATGCATCTAAATCACAAATCGACGACGATCGGCGACCATCGACGACATATGAGAACCAGGCTTAAAGGTGCTCTGGCATGCAGCCGCCATACGACATATGCGGTCAGACCTCGAATCACAGCTAAGACCTAGGTGTTGATTTTACGGAGGGAGGAAAACTGGAGAAGCCAGCGAAAAACCCTCGAAGCACAAGAGGGACCAACTAAACTCTACTCACATGAGTCGCAAGCTCGAGAACGGGGTCATTCCCAAGCGGTCACCCATCCAAGTACTAACCCCGTCTAACTGGGCTTAACTTTGGGCTGTCGTGGTGAGAGGCAGCGCCCTAACAGCACACACCACTGTACAAATACCAAAACTGATGACTTGTGACTATACTGTGGTCTATCGTTTTAGAATCCATATTTTACATATATACATAACAAAAGGATATATTATAAATGATATTGGGCATTTCACTCGATTACATAGCATGTTCTAAGCATTTTGGGTGAAGGAAAATTTGAGTGTAGAATATATACATTTTAAGTCCAAACCGGGAGCAGTTGCGAAAAATGCAACGACACAGGCCCTCCGGCAGGAATTGAACCCACGATCTTGCGATTCTAGTGCAATGCTCTGACCACTGAGCCACGGAGGGCGTTGCCGAGAGCTTGATCGCGAGTTCTGTATATATAATAAGGTGGTAATGCCAGGAGAGAATTGGGTTTATTATAAATGATATTGGGCAATTCACTGGATTACATAGCATGTTCTAAGGATTTAGGGTGAAAGAAAATTCGAGTGTAGAATATATACATTTTAAAGGATAGTTTTACAGTAAAATGTGACTTTCTAATTTAATAGAACAACAATAACGGAGGATACAATGTTGGCGACAAACACGCGACAGCATCTAACAGCGAAGAGACTCAGTATAACATGGTAAAATATATCATCTATATTAATAAATTACATGCATTGTTCAATTTTATGTATACTTTATATAATTATAAAAAATGTATATTCATAATTAAATTTAATTTAATTTATTCATCTATGTTTTGCAATTAAAATATGAATATTCATAAATACACTTATTCTATTTCATGTATATTTTAACTCATTCCTGTCCGAGGGCTTCCCCAGAGGTGAATAAAATCGTCTGGCGTTAGCCAGAAAATACTAAAGACCAATTCGGACAGGAAAGAGTTTGGGTGTTTCATCAGGGATTCCAAACACGAGAAAACAAATGAAAACCGAGGGTATAGCGCCGAGGTTTTTACTGTTTTCGAGTGTTTGGAGTCCCCTGATGAAACACGATAAACGAGTGTTTGATCTTGCTCCTCAAATGAGTATTCGCATCGCGATTTGCGGTGTTATCTTCATGCACTGATTTCAATATGCAGCTTAAGAAATGTGAAAAGGTTTTCATTGGGTATCAAGACTCATGCATGTGATGTGGTATACATTCATGGACTGGCTACGATAATTCATGAATTATTAATGAGTTTGAGAAGTAACAGATAAAGCATGAGCGGCCGATCTGTATGGGGATTTATTATATATTCAAACTTTTTTCCCGTTCGTGATTGGCCAAAACGCCCCCGCTAATTCTCCGTATCTGGAAGCTGGCGCGTTATTTCAGCTGCTGACGTGATCAGCGTGCAATAATACCTTGTTTTGGATCGAACTTCGATCCAAAACAAGGTATTATTGCACGCTGTCGAACCCAAGCCCCCAGCGCGGTCGGCAGCTTGCTAAAAATCCCGCCAAAACTAAATATTTTTGAAGAGTAAACAAAATGGCTTTTAACCGGTTTCCATCGTTAAACGAAGAAGAAATTTCGACGTTGCTCTCAGAGAAAGATAGTAAAAGCACGAAGAGAGCAACAAAACTATTTAAATGTATTTTCGAGGAGTATCTACACGAAAAGCAAAAAGAATATCCGACAAACGCCATCGAGCTGGCAGCGATTTTGAAGTTGTTCTACGCCGAAGCTAGAAAACAGAACGGCAAGTTGTACTCGAAGAGCTCGAATATATAATAAAACAATTATTGGATTCGGTTTTCGCATGATATCGAGAATTATCAAGGCCTCGGTTTGTGTTATCCACCGAAGCCGAAGGCTTCGGTGGATAATACAAACCTCGTCCTTGATAATTCTCGATATCATGCTCAACCTCATTCAATAATTGTTTATTACAAGGCGAGCCGAAGTAAATCCTCATACAGATCGGACGCGAATGCTTTATCGTACTTGTGAAATGAAACAATAGAATGAAGCTATTAGTATTGTTAACTTTTGATACAGATCACTTTGTCCAAAAGATGATCTTTATTGGGATTTACAGACGTATACGTGTGATTTGAATGCTACGTTTTGATTGCTTTTTAACCTCATTAATTATTCATGAATTTCACAAGTATAATTCAAATTATAAAATCATCCATATCTTAGAAATCAATGTATTCATTCATCTTTTATTTCGTAAAAAAACGCCCTTAAATTCAAAAACTTACATACTTTATCCCAAAACTTCTTTCAGAAATATTTCCAAAGTGGCAAAGATTACAAGATTCACTCTGGAAAAACATCGAAATCTCTATTCACAATAGAATGGACAAACCAACATGGCTGTGGCGACAAAGACTTAAATTGTAATATCGTGATACAATACAAGTGCCAACCCGATCCCGTGGACCAAAAATTGTACACAAATACTATCAGAAATGGTAAGATATATATATATAAAAAATTCGATTTGTGGAACCTCTTTGTCCATTTCTGTCTAGAATGTCTGAGGGTTCTCTCTTTGACGAGTAAAATCGTCTGGTGTTAGCCTAGAGTTGGAAAAAAGCTGCGGGTATGCGGGTATACCACCCGGAGGAAGGTTTACTTTAGTGAGGAAGGTTTACTTTAGTGAGGAAGGTTTAAAGTGAAAACACGTGCAACAACTTCGGTAATCTGAGAAAGTTACAACTGACCAAGCAAGGTGTCGAGAAGAAAAGCGATTTGCAGCAAAACATTGACTAACCAACAATTATGCAGCACTGGCAGCAGTTACATGTGTGAGACATGTACGCTGATGTCTGCTGTGATGTCTGTATCTTCGCAGCAGTCGAGTTGGCTAGCTTAGGCAGGAATTGGTTAATCACTTGTTAAAGTGTATATGAAATGAAAATTAAGTTTGTCTTATTTGAAAGAACTCTTAAAATAATGGGGAATATCAATTTACAGCTTTTTCATATTTTACTTAGTTCTTGAGATATTTAGACTTATGTGATATTCAAATGAGATAACTTATGGTTCGTTTTTTCACTAATTAACATATTCGAAAATCGTGAATATTCTTAAGATTATTGAACAAAATCACTTGAAACTTTGCATATTGCTACAGTTCATGCAACTAAACATGAAAGACAAGCTACAAGTGATTTTGATCAATAATCTTAAGAATATTCACGATTTTCGAATATATTAATTAGAAAAACACGAACCATAAGTTATCTCATTTGAATATCACATAAGTCTAAATATCTCAAGAACTAAAGTAAAATATGAAAAAGCTGTAAATTGATATTCCGCATTATTTTAAGAGTTCTTTCAAATAAGACAAACTTAATTTTCGTTCCATATACACTTTAACTCATCGCTGTCTAGGATGTCTGAGGGTTCTCTCTTTGAATATGTTAGGGTTATAATTATTACTATATTTTCTAGGCAGACAAACTACGACACCACAATACAATTATCAACATTTTACACATCGCTCTACCAAAGACCAAAGACTTCACCACAATTCAATTAGCTATCATCGTGGACTGCACGAGCCTTGGGAATGGTACGACAAATGCAATAAGAGAACCCGAAATTACGGTAAATCAAAATTTATTTTCAAAGACACTTGCGTGAGGCAAACCATGCATCATGTGTAATAGATAAAGCATGAGCAGTGATCTGTATCTGATTTACAAGGCGAGCTGAAAGGCACATAAGCTTTCGAGTTCTCCCAACCAACTCACTCTCGTGTTTGCATCAGGCTAGTGAAATGCCCAATATTACTTCTAATAAACCCAATTCTCTCCTGGCATTACCACCTTAATGTATACAGAACTCGCGATCAAGCTCTCGGCAACGGCCTCCGTGGCTCAGTGGTCAGAGCATTGCACTAGAATCGCAAGGTCGTGGGTTCAATTCCTGCCGGAAGGCCTGTGTAGTTGCATTTTTCGCAACTGGTCCCGGTTTGGTCTATTCTACGCTCGAATTTTCCTTCACCAAAAATCCCTAGAATATGCTATGTAACTCGAGTGAAATGCCCAATATTACTTCTAATAAACCCAATTCTCTCCTGGCATTACCACCTTAATGTATACAGAACTCGCGATCAAGCTCTCGGCAACGGCCTCCGTGGCTCAGTGGTCAGAGCATTGCACTAGAATCGCAAGGTCGTGGGTTCAATTCCTGCCGGAAGGCCTGTGTAGTTGCATTTTTCGCAACTGGTCCCGGTTTGGTCTTAAAATGTATATATTCTACACTCGAATTTTCCTTCACCAAAAATCCCTAGAATATGCTATGTAATCGAGTGAAATGCCCAATATTACTTCTAATAAACCCAATTCTCTCCTGGCATTACCACCTTAATGTATACAGAACTCGCGATCAAGCTCTCGGCAACGGCCTCCGTGGCTCAGTGGTCAGAGCATTGCACTAGAATCGCAAGGTCGTGGGTTCAATTCCTGCCGGAAGGCCTGTGTAGTTGCATTTTTCGCAACTGGTCCCGGTCTGGTCTTAAAATGTATATATTCTACACTCGAATTTTCCTTCACCAAAAATCCCTAGAATATACTATATAAACACAGGCGGCCTTTTTCTATTTCTTAAATATTAAACACTTCTTGCCACAGGTCTGTTCACAGCCGATCAAAAACTCAAAGGTACTACCAGCAAATACACAAGGCAAAACGCAGCGGGTACTCAGTATGGTTATGAATGTCCTGAAGAACGTGATTACTACCCTTACTGGCATCCAACTGACTGGATCGATATTGCTGTGTTGGCTCACAACACATCATTCTGTCATTACTACAGGAAAGAAAGCTTCAACGTGAAAGGAAAAGGTATAAAAATCACACAATTTAATGTTTTTCGCATGGCGTTTATGTTCACGTGTATTTTCACGTACAAGCGGGCTCCACGTAGAGCGAGTTTAGCACCCTCAAGGATCTCGGGAATGAAGAGCTTAACATTCGCGGTAAAGACCTGCCTAATATGAACGAGATTTGTGATTGGCTATAAGTAACCATACCATACCACACACCACACCATACCATACCACACACACCATACCACACCATATCATATCACACACCACACCATACCACACACCACACCATAGCATACCACATCACACCACACTATACAACACTATACCATACTATACTATACCACACCACACCACACCACACCACACCACATCATACCACACACCATACCACACACCAAACCAAACCATACCACACACCACACCATAGCATACCACATCATACCATATCATACCACACACCAAACCATACCATACACCATACCATAGCATACCACATCACACCATACCATACCACACCACACCATACCACACACCAAACCATACCACACACCACACCATACCATACTATACCACACCATACCATACCATACAATGCCACAAACCACACCATACCACACACCACACCATACTATACCATACCACCACACCATACTATACCACAAACCACCACAACATACCATACCATACCATACCATACCACAAACCACACCATACCACACACCAAACCATACCACACACCACATCACACCATACTATACCACACCATCATACCACACACCACACCACACCACACCGCATACCACACCATACTACAAACCACCACACCATGCCATACCATACCATACCATACCATACCATACCATACCATACCATACCATACCACACACCACCACAACATACCACCACACACACACCATCACACATACAACAACCACACAACACAACACAACACAACACAACACAACACAACACAACGCAACGCAACGCAACGCAACGCAACGCAACGCAACGCAACGCAACGCAACGCAACGCAACGCAACGCAACGCAACGCAACGCAACGCAACGCAACGCAACGCAACGCAACGCAACGCAACGCAACGCAACGCAACGCAACGCAACGCAACGCAACGCAACGCAACGCAACGCAACGCAACGCAACGCAACGCAACGCAACGCAACGCAACGCAACGCAACGCAACGCAACGCAACGCAACGCAACGCAACGCAACGCAACGCAACGCAACGCAACGCAACGCAACGCAACGCAACGCAACGCAACACAACACAACACAACACAACACAACACACACCCCACCACTCGTCACAACACGTGCACCATACCACACACCACCACAAATACAAAGAAATGCGATTTGATTTCCTTCAGTTCCAAGACAGATATTAAACGTCTTATATATTTACCACAATTCTGTATTCCAAAATATATCCATCCACCTTCATTGCTAAATCTTTAAATCATTCACACTAATCATATACATTTCGTCTTGTTTCCTTACTTCAATTTCTCAAAAAAAAACCTAGGAGAGTGTCTGCACTATTATCCAACAAAAAGCCAAGGTTTCCAGCATTGGTCAACTCACAACAACAAGATTGACTGCGAGAAACATAAAGGCATATGGGTCGAGTTCAGCAACTTCTTAGAAGAAAGCCCACTGCACAGAACCGAAAGAGAATGCAAAGCAGCGAGTACAGAATCACATCGTTTAATATGGGCTATCCCTTATCGATCAGAAAACGTCGATAATTTAAAAATGATAGACGATCAATTGGGATCGCTTTATAGATGCTTGGTAGCCCTTGATGCACCAGAATGCAAAAAGGCCCCGTACACACGTTCAAACCACCTAGGGAACGCCCATAATGTGGTGCCGCTAAATTACACCTGGGTCTTGCCTTACTTTCCTTCTCATAAAGTTCAGCGATGTGCTTTAAGGATCAGGTGAGTTAATTACATTTTACGTCATTAATTAAAGTGTCTATGAAGTGAAAAATTCGTTGGCATTTTTGTTGTTTTATTCTGCAGAGGAACGTGATAGGAGCACTCACTGAAAATTTCAAGAGAATCTGATGCGTAGTTTTCGCGCTATCAACTCTCAAAAGTTCCCATGGATAGTTTGTTTTGGGGAAATTTGGGCTTCTTGGTAACAATGCCTTATGACGTACGCAGATGGATCATTAATAGTGAAATCTATCAATTTTTCTCCAAGAACGAACTAGCCATGGCAAACTTTGAGAGTTTATAGCGCGAAAACTACGCATCGGATTCTCTTGAAATTTTCAGTGAGTGCTCCTGCCATGCTCCTCTGTACAATAAAACAACAGAAATGCCAACAAATTTTTCATTTCATAGACACTTTAAGTGGGTAATTATTTACACTAGTTCCAAAGGTTATTGAGAAAGGAAGAAAGAAAAACGGGAAAAATAAACTCTTAAACTAGCGCTCTCTTCTCTTTGGAGAAATACTATTAGCGTCTCTTGATTGGCTACTAAAATATAATCAGATGCAGAGTGTGTTGTGATTGGCTTATTGTCAATTATTAGATATCTTTATCTCCTAATCATTTCATTAAATTATTTTTTGAACATTTCAGGTACAATATTTCTACAGGAGATTATGCTCCATTTAACACATTCAGTGATCAAAATGATAATCCGTAAGTGTTCACTATGTGGGGTGAGGAGGGGAAAAGTGAAGTGAGGTGAAGTAGAGTGGGATGGGGTGATTTGGGGTGAGGTTAGATAAGGTGAAGTGAGGTGAAGTGAGGTGAGGTGAAGTGAGGTGAGGTGAGGTGAGGTGAGGTGAGGTGAGGTGAGGTGAGGTGAGGTGAGGTGAGGTGAGGTGAGGTGAGGTGAGGTGAGGTGAGGTGAGGTGAGGTGAGGTGAGGTGAGGTGAGGTGAGGTGAGGTGAGGTGAGGTGAGGTGAGGTGAAGTGAGGTGAGGTGAGGTGAGGTGAAGTGAAGGTGAGGTAAGGTAGGGTAAGGTAAGGTGAAGTGAGGTGAGGTGAGGTGAGATAATGTAAGGTAAGGTGAGGTGAGGTGAGGTGAGGTGAGGTGAGGTGAGGTGAGGTGAGGTGAGGTGAGGTGAGGTGAGGTGAGGTGAGGTGAGGTGAGGTGAGGTGAGGTGAGGTGAGGTGAGGTGAGGTAAGGTGTGGTCAAGTGACGTGGAAATGCCATTCTAATATTAATTCAAGCGTTTTTTCAAGTAAAAATTTCAAACTGGATTTCCTTGAATATTCAGTATATAATTTAAATAAAAGACCAAAACCGCCAAATATATTTAGTATCCACGCTCTGACCTCTACTCTGCGTTTTAATAGAAAGAACGGTGTTCACTCGCCAGTGCGCAACAACCCCAAAGTCAAGGTTGGTTACGTGCAACTCCCACTCCAGCTAGCTATCAACACAGCGCAGTTTGGCAGAACATTCCAAGATCGTTCACACGTCTTTAAACTTCTTCCCCGCCCTAAAACCGCTTCACAAACTGCTGTTATACACAACCTTAATGTCCGTGGAAAACGAGGAAATATCGTACAGGTCTACCCAGCAGTCGAGTACGACTTTATTCCAAAAAGATTAAAAATCAACTCCGCTGATCTCGTTCATAT
Organism: Corallium rubrum; assembly: GCA_964035015.1. Taxonomy (NCBI): domain Eukaryota; kingdom Metazoa; phylum Cnidaria; class Anthozoa; order Scleralcyonacea; family Coralliidae; genus Corallium; species Corallium rubrum. The sequence continues at coordinate 7,829,095 of OZ036007.1, forward strand.
CCAATGGACTGGTGAGTATCCCAGGGGCATCAGGTTTATACAGTGGTATTTAAAGGGCATATGACTCGAAAATTAAGTTTGTCTTATTGAAAATAACATTTAAAATGATAAAATAACATCTTTTGCAGTTTTTGGTTTCCTTGCTTCGTTTTTGAGATATTCCAGTTTGTTTGATATGCAAATGACACAACTTTTTACGTCACACGTACATGAGTATTATGAGTTACCGAGAGAAGGTTACATATCTTTGCTATTGTGAAACGAAATCACTTGGAATTCTACATGTTTGGTGTTGTGTGTAGAAACACGCACAAGCTTCCTTTGAGTTAAGCCCATGTTTTCATAATAGCAAAGATATGTAACCTCTTCTGATAACTCGTTATGCACATCATGTGACGTAAAAAGTTGTGTCGTTTGCATATCAAACAAGCTGGAATATCTCAAAAACGAAGCAAGGAAACCAAAAACTGCAAAAGAGGTTATTTTATCATTTTATTATTGTTTTATCATGTTATTTTAATTTTCGAGTCATATGTCCTTTAACCTCCTCAACTATTGGGTAGGTGTATAGGCTAGTTAATAATAACATTTTATTTATTTATACCGCAAAAATTCAACTTAAATTACAGGAGACAAAGGTAACAAGTTAGTTCGCTCGTAATACAGATGACATCCGTCGTTATTTAACACTAAAAAATAGTATTCTAGACGTATTAGAGCAATATAGTATAGGTCATTAAGTATGCAAGGTAACTAACCTATTCGTATACAATAACCGCGGTGCCTACATCAAAAATAATTAGCGAATGAATGGACTAACTTTCTCTTTCATGTAGGATCAAATACCAATCCTGCAGGCAATGATGGTCAAGGCACAGCTCGTAAGTTTTCATCAGTACTTCATAACCAAATAATAAATATTATCAAAATCTGAAATGGTACTCTGTGAAACGGTACTTTACGAAATGGTACTTTACAAAATAGTACTTTGCAAATGGTGCTTTGCGAAATGATACTTTGCAAAATGGTACTTTATGAAATGGTACTTTGCGAAATGGTACTTTGCAAAATGGTACTTTGCGAAATGGTACTTTATGAAATGGTACTTTATGAAATAGTACTTTATGAAATGGTACTTTATGAAATGGTACTTTGCAAAATAGTACTTTATGAAATGGTACTTTGCAAAATAGTACTTTATGAAATGGTACTTTGTGAAATGGTGCTTTGTGAAATGGTACTTTGCGAAATGGTACTTTATGAAATGGTACTTTACAAAATGGTACTTTGCAAAATAGTACTTTGCAAAATGGTACTTTACAAAATGGTACTTTGTAAAATGGTACATTCTAAGTTTCCATAAAATTTGTTCACCCCACGTCCCAAAAAGAAAATAGAAAGAAACTCAAATTAGAGGAGAGAAAGAAACTCAAATTAGAGGAGAGAAAAAAATATGGAAAATATGGCATATTCGCTTTTGTTTTCAATCTGGAGAAAAATACATAATTTGTTTCTACCCCTGGTTTCACTTTATATAATTCCTGGTTTCAAAAATCATTTTCTATACATTTATATTTCAGGAACTGATCGAAATAATATGGTTGAAATGGCTGAGCCATCTGTAAACTATCCCTTGACATCTGAAAAAGTCTTGACGATGTTTGAAAATGCAGACATTATCTGGTCCAGTGACTTGGAAACAAAAACTAAACAAGATCTCATCCTCAGCATGGCTTCATCTGGCTATTACAACAGTATGTCAATGTGCAAAGCAGCGCCAAAGAAAGCTGAGTTGAATGTTCTCCTCAACAATGCTCCTGCGTCTTACTACGGAATGTTGCTGAGATTTAAGCCTGGACACTACTATTATATGTGCACAAGAAACAACAACTTCACAAATCGCAACCAAAAAGGAAGACTTCACGTCTCTGCTGCTAACTCAAATTCTACTGCTGCTGCTAAAACAGTTCGCTAGTACTAAGCCTTACTTAACATGCACTGAGAACAGCCTTACGATATATATCTAAGCATGGTCCTTATAACTAGTTGATATAAACTTTGTGATTGTCATTCTGTTATGTTAAGATTTGGGGGATGACCATACTTTTAATAGATTTTGGGATTATTATTGGCCTTCAAGGCAAAGTGTTATACTTAATTACCTATATAGTGTAGATTCTTTTGAATCACATATCATCTTAAAACTGTAACTAAAGTAAATATTTGGGTGAATACAACCTATTGTAATAGTTTTTACTTTTTGATTATATTGATGTTAAAGTGTATTGCACAGTAAGCTAGCAAAATAAAGTTCTCAGCAAGGTAACCAGTACAGGTATATTTGTTATTTCATAGTACTCATGACCACAGCAAGCCCATCACTAATAACACTATAAAACGTATGTTATTTTTTGATGTATTGATTTAATTAATTATTTTTTTCATCTAGACTATCTATTTATTAATTCATGTATATGAATAAATAGATAGATAATTAATTAAATAAATAAATTAACATATAATACGTACAATATATATTATTTATTAAGAACTAATATTTATTTATAAGAGCTATATTTTCGGTATTTTATACAAGACACATCCACTAGCAACTTGGGCACTTCACATACTCAATATTGTTGACAAAACAGTGTTTACAACTTTTGAATATATTAATGGCTAGAAAATTGTAAAGAAACATATCTGTGGACACTCTTCTACTTAATTTTGTTGACTTTTCTCATTATTCTTCCTGCTTCGGTAAACAAGGTAAACCTGTCCGCCATTTTGTTTTGCCTGCAGGTGAATAGTGCAGGATATCCCGAGCTAGAGGAACCAATCTACGGTGGCCCCTATCGGCAAACACAACAATAAAATTACCTGAACAGAAGACTAAGTTATCTTATCACAAAACAAAATTACCTGGGCACAACACAGAATTAGTTGTGCATAACACAGAATTAGCTGTGCACAACACAGAATTAGCTGTGCACAAAACAAAATTAACTGTGCACAACACAGAATTAGCTGTGCACAACACAGAATTAGCTGTGCACAAAACAAAATTATCGGTGCACAAAACAGAATTAGCTGTGCACAACACAGAATTAGCTGTGCACAAAACAAAATTATCGGTGCACAAAACAGAATTAGCTGTGCACAACACAGAATTAACTGTACACAACACAGAATTAACTGTGCACAAAACAAAATTACCTGTGCACACAAAATTTTATCTACACTAGTTCCCATGTCCTTGACAGTTTGACCGAGTGTACGTTTGTATCCATGTTTTCCAGCATTCTACTGTCTTATTTTAAAAATGTATACTTAAGCTAGCAGTTATGTTCTGTGCTTTTTGTCGGCAAAATCTTCCAGAAAACAGTGTGTTTTGTACAAAATGTGGAAAGGAGTTAGGGACAAGCAATCGTGATAATCAAAGATCAACGACAACCTCGATGCCAAGAACAAACGCCATGTCTGTTAATAATTCCACTGCATCGTTAACTTCGTCTTCGTCGTCTTCGGGGAAAAGATGTCTTCCTTTTGAGAGCTTTTACGCCAAGAAAAGCAATGAAAGGTCGTCACACTTTAAAGTCAGTAAAAAATCAGGTAAAAAGCGTAGTGATGAGCCAGACGATACTTTTGTAAACGTTGGTATGATGAAGCATGAAAAAGGCGAAACTAAGCCGATGAGGGGAAAGACATTGCCCTTAAAAGTAAGGAAGGACGTTGGATATGACGAATTTCTTGAAGCAGCATTGGTTAAACGTAGAGCCTATGATCGGTCATTTGATAGAAGTATAAAGTGGATGTTAGTTTACCCAGATGGAAAACTTGCTAGAACATTGCCAGGATCTACTGAAAGTTTTACTGTAAGGAAATATAAAGAAGATATTGGAAAATCATACTCGAGAATAACAATTTACCTTTGTCCTTTGTTTCCTACTGATGAAAATACTGACAATCCTGGCTCTACTGATAACGACTTTTTCAATGGTGATTATGCCGATTATGAATCATTAATACCTATTGATGTCCTTGAAGAAATGCTGCCAGATGACACATTACTTGAAAATGTCTTCAGTGAAACTGATGGGAATTCATGTACAATTGCAACCTCAGCCAATTCTTCATCCTCACCAGGAGTTGAGTCCTTGACCAGTACTTGTTCCTTGCAAAACACGATGCAGGTTAGTGGTAACACTGCTGCTAGTAATCCTCCCATAGTAAATATTGATGATACTTGTGATGAAGAGGTCTTGGAGTGGTCTTCCCTAAGAGATGCCCTCAAGTCAAAGTTGCATGTCATTCTATCTGTTAAAGTTGTTGACCGACTTAAATTGGTTGTTAGAAGAAGAAAGATTTGGTCAGACACAATGGAAAAGCTTTCTTTATTTTTCCCCCTAATAATGGTGGATTGCCAAGCAAAGAGGTGACATTCCAGCCTTCAAAGTGTTCTTTGGATGTGAAATTTATTGGTGAAGAAGGTATTGATCAAGGTGGACTTACTAGGGACTTCTTCTCATCTGTCTTTGATGCTGCCCGTACACATGTGATGCAAGGCAATACAGAAAAGCAGTACTTTACCCTTCAGCACAATTGTCTTGCACTTGAGGCCAGGGAGTATTTCTTTTATGGTGTGTTGGTAGGTCTTGCACTTTTACATGGTTGTCCTGGTCCTCGGAACTGGGCTCCCAGTCTCGCTGCATATATCTTGCAAATGGAGGTAAAAGAAGCATCAATACATGAAGTACCTGACTACGAGGTTCGAACAAAGCTTTGCTGCTTGTTGAAATGTGAGTCAGATGAACAATGGAAAGAACTTCTGTTGGACTTCCCAGAAAGATTTGATGCAGGATATACAAAGGGGCAAATTTCTTTTGGAGAAAAGAACCGTTTTGTTGCAAAGATCATCTACCACTTTGTCATTAGCGTTTGTCATGAGGAAATTCAGCAACTCGCAGAAGGTTTAAGGAAAGTTGGTGTCCTTACATTGCTGGAGAGATTCAAGGAGGATGGTATGGAGGAGCTGATCCCATCAACGAATCTTTCATCATCAGAAATCTTGGCTTTCTGGCAGGTGATTTATTCCCCTGAAGGTTCCAACAACAGAGTAACAGAGGAAGATATTGTCTACAACTTCTCCTTCTTTCTTGATGAAGTTGCACAGGGAAGAGTTAATGGCATACTAACCCATGATGTTGAATCTGGAGAAGCTGCAAGTACAAGCATTTCTCTACCAGATGTTATGCAATTTTTGACAGGGGCACGGTATTTCTGTCAGTCTCTGTCACAAGCAAGTATTGAATTTGATCATGAAGCAGTTGAAGGGAGGCGGATAGAGGTCAGTACTTGCTCATTAGTCATCAAGTTTCCTTGTAATTTGAGGTACACTGGATCTTCCAAAGATTTTGTCAGGAATCTTTCAGAAGATATTGTCTGTTCACCTGGATTTGGAAAGGCATAAGCTGATAAAACTGTACAGTAGTAACTTTCTAACTTATACATGTTCAATTGCTATGACAAATCTTATATGTGAGGTACCAGCTATATAGATACAGACTCACTGGTTAGTTAACATTACTGTATTTTGTATCTACTATAGACCCCTTGCACATGACGTCAAAATGGGCATCTAGGGGGACAACTTCAATGTTCCCACTAAGATGGCAGTTTTTACATCATGTGCAAGGAGTCTGAACTTAAGATATATTTATTTCAAATTCAAGTGGAGATGTTGTGTTACATTTGCAAACTTTTATAAGTTACATTAATTCAGACAATTATTATATAATTATTTGAAATTTGGGCTTGTCCTTTGTAATTTTTGCTATTTGAAGTTAACCTTTTATCATGTGTCACATTTTTAAGTTGGACTACCAGTAGGTATGATATACATGTAATATGATCTAATATAATTACTCGGGCTACCTGTGGTAGCCGAGTCTAGGTTTCGGCTCTGTTATTTTTATTTATTTATTTTCTATTTTTGTGTCGACAAATTGCAATTCTTGCGCAACATTTCCCAACAGCCTTTGCGACCCTGAAGCGTGCTCAAATGATTTCATCATGGCTGATTTTCATGCACGAGTGACGAGTTTTTTCTTCTCCTGACGGACTTTGGTTGTGTTGTTCGAAGTGAATTTGTGTTTTAATGATAAACACGCTCACAATGCTTACAATAGACTATAGTAGACTTGGGTTGGTCGGCGATCTCGATAACCGTACGCTGAAAATGTGTAGTACTCGATCAACTCTCGATCAATGTGTTCTCGATCAATTTTATACATGTGTTATTAAATTGTACTGAAAAATGTTGCTCAAGTGCTGTAAATCAAAGAACAAAGAAAGTTGATAAAGCCAACTTGCAAGTGAAAGGTAAACATGCTATGTTTTACATCTTCATCGATTCGAGGTTGACATTTAGCCGAACTGACTTGTGTCTGTAAATGCTGTTATGTAAATGTATTCAGGTTTAAACTGTATTAATATTTGTGGTTTGCTTCATTTTTGCTTGTATTGTTTATTATTGATTTATTGTACTGATGTCTTGCAAATAAAAGTCGATTCTATTCAACAGTTTATACATTATTTTCATCAAGTGTGTATTATTGTTTGGGTACACCAATAATTGGCCACCATTTCAATGTTTCGGTACACCAGTATGGCTGCCATTTCATAGGACATGCTATGTAATCGAGTGAAATGCCCAATATCACTTATAATATGGCCACCATTTCATTGTTTTGGTCCACCAGTATGGCCACCATTTCACTGTTTTGGTACACCAATATGGCCACTTAGTATTTCATTGTTCTGGTACACCAATATTGGCTACCATTTCATTGTTTTGGTACACCAATATGGCCACTTAGTATTTCATTGTTTTGGTACACCAATGTGGCCACCATTTCATTGTTTTGTACACCAATATGGCCACCATTTCAATGTTTAGGTACACCAGTATGGCTGCCATTTCATAGGACATGCTATGTAATCGAGTGAAATGCCCAATATCACTTATAATATGGCCACCATTTTATTGTTTTGTACACCAGTATGGCCACCATTTCACTGTTTTGGTACACCAATATGGCCACTTAGTATTTCATTGTTTTGTACACCAATATGGCCACCATTTCATTGTTTTGTACACTACTATGGCCACCATTTCATTGTTTTGGTACACCAGTATGGCCACCATTTCATTGTTTTGGTACACCAATATGGCCATTATTTCATTGTTTTGGTACACCAATATGGCCACTTAGTATTTCATTGTTTTGGTACACCAATATGGCCACTTAGTATATATTTCATTGTTTTGGTACACCAATATTGACCACCATTTCATTGTTTTGTAGACCAATATGGCCACTATTTCATTGTTTTGTAGACCAATATGGTCACCATTTCATTGTTTTGTACACCAATATGGCCACCATTTCATTGTTTTGGTACACCAGTATGGCCACCATTTCATTGTTTTGGTATACCAGTATTACCACTATTTCATTGTTTTGGTACACCAGTATTACCACTATTTCATTGTTTTGGTACACCAGTATTGCCACTATTTCATTGTTTTGGTACACCAGTATGGCCACTATTTCAATGTTTTGGTACACCAGTAATGGCCACCATTTCAATGTTTTGGCAGACCAGAATGGCTGCCAAATCAATGTAATGGTACACCAGTATAGCCGCCAGGATTTTCTCTATGATGAATATTCCACTACTACAGTCAATTGACTGAAAGTTGCATCAAATTCAACCATTAACTCCAAACAGCACTGCTGTTGTTATATTATTTTGCAAGGCGCCAGCCCACAGTAGCCCGAGTTCACGCCTAGTGGGTGTCTTGTTATAATTATATTATTATATAATGTTATATTATATAATATTATTATATACTTATAGTATTATGTATTTGCTTAAACAACAGTTATTATATATATTCTTTATTTTCTGTAATATGTTAAATGTTCCCATTTTTTCATGTGTAATGACAGTGTGTGTGATGTGTCTGTTACTTAAGTACATCAAGCAAGTAGTTTTTCAAATTCTTTGTGAAAATGTACTTTTCTCTGAGATTTTCAACTGATATCATTACTGACTGCAGAGGATACATCACAAGGTACAGCATGTATAGGCACACAGCCCCCCGAAAACTAAATATTCCCAAATTTTAAGCCTGAATTACAATAATATTGTTACAGGTCATGTAGCAAATTTGCCCCTGATTTTGCCCAAATTTTCTACGTGCATGTGCTCTGATTTTCTTTGTGCAGGATTATTAGTGGCAGCACTGCCACCTTGTGCAACTACTGTATTTCCTCACATAACTCATTCCTGTCCGGGGGCTTCCCCAGAGGTGAATAAAATCGTCTGGCGTTAGCCAGAATAAAATACTAAAGACCAATTCGGACAAGAAAGAGTTAATTAAAGAGATAGTTTATAACTCATTCCTGTCCAGGGGGCTTCCCCAGAGGTGAATAAAATCGTCTGGCATTAGCCAGAATAAAATACTAAAGACCAATTCGGACAAGAAAGAGTTAAGCCCCCTGGTGACTTATTAATTTTGTGTCCTCAAAAGAGGAGCTTATTAGGGGGCTTAACAGAGGAAGGAGGGTTATTTAATTTTCTAAGTCAAAAAAAGGAAAAAACCCGTTGTTGTAGACAGACAATATATAGGTTTTTCACTTGAGGTGGTGGTGTGGTGTGTGCTTAAGAGGGGTGCTTGTTTTTTTACTTAATTGGGGGGGGGGGGGGGGCACTTCATATAAGAAATGGTAACTAAGGTTTTAGCAAAGACCTTGGCCGTAACAATCTGAGTTCGAAGAAAAACGATGCATCCAATTACATCGCGTGAACCCCCTAGATGAGGAGATCTGCTGTTGGGGTATTAAATGCTTTTCAATAAAATATGTTTATTAAAAAAAAAGACCTTGGAAAGAAATATAATTACGTTTTGTTAAAAAATAAAAAGGGTAACTGAAATTATTCTGGTTGTGCCTGTTCCAGCAGATTGTGGTACAATTCTATGGCCTCCCTCCAAGTATGTGGTGGAGCTAAGTTTAAGAATTCCATCACATATGCAAAATACTCCGAGTAGTCGTTGTCATTGTCTGGAGCTGTGCAATACTCCTGCATGTCTTGCATTTCTTGTTCAGAAACTTGATATGCACAATTGTTTTCAGCCAAGAAATAGAGTTCATCTGGTCTACCAGCCACTGTGTCGTGTCTTGATGGTCGGATTGCGTGGGTATTCCAGTGGTCCTTTACATGATCAAGATCATTCTGGATTAGCTCTGAGAAACAAAACCATAGACATTCCTGGTGCATGACTGTTGTTTGAATGATACCTCGTTCACGCAAGTCCTTAAAAAAATCAACCCACCACTGGCCCCTGTTTCGACTAAAGAATGACCACCAGCATTCAATACGTTGATTTGATGGTGACGTGCCATATCGATGAGCACGCAAGCCGGCAAATTCGTCGTTGTAGTTCTGGCGAAAATAACACTGCATCGCTGACATTACTCCGTTCTCAGTTCCACAGTCAGTTTGGACAATTGTAGGACAACAGCCATGTTCTCTGACGCACTCTAAGAAATACTTGCCAATAACATATGGGTTGTTGTTTGTTCTGGTTACCCTCAGCCACATAATCCTACGGCTAAAGCCGTCAATGCAGCCGTGTATAGGGAACCCAAACGGTTTCAATTTGTCATGCCCATCTACATGCCAACACCAGTTTGGTCCAGGGTTTACATATTGTCTGCGTTTGAATCGGTGATTTCGTCTCATGCTTGAACCAACTGGATCCATCTCACGAAGTAATCTCTGAACGGTACTTCGTCGTGCATATATTTTGTATTTCAGACGGAGGCAATGCCACATGCTACGATATCCTTGTAAACACCCAGGACCATCTGCTTCGATTGCTATTGCCGCGCGAATTTGCTCCTCGTCTTCAGCAAAACGTTTTCGTTTTAAGCCATATTCTTGAAGTCTGCTCTGGAGTGTTCTCACACACATCTTAACTCCATGATGCTTTTCTAAGAATTGCAAAATTGTATCATATTGAAATCCTTTCCCGAAATAATAACGTATCAAGCCCTCTGTTGTTTCCAATGGATAACCACAGTTAGCACAAAAATTTAGACAATTGTCTAGATTTGCCATGCAAATCTGGCAAGTATTTTCCATCTTTGGAGATGTTCGACAATGGTTGGTTTAGGCAAAATACACCATAAAACGCATACGACATTAGCTCCACCAAAAGTATTCAGACTAGAGGGCAATTTTGCTTTAACTAAATGTATGGCCGGCAATATTGTCAAGGACATTGGCACTATGGGTACCGTGAGCGTTAAAAGAATAAGAATTCAATGTTTAAATTAGTTTATTGTGCTAACTTTATGATAGGTAATTTTGTTTTGTGCACAGCTAATTCTGTGTTGTGCACAGGTAATTTTGTTTTGTGCACAGCTAATTCTGTGTTGTGCACAGCTAATTCTGTGTTGTGCACAGTTAATTTTGTTTTGTGCATAGCTTATTCTGTGTTGTGCACAGGTAATTTTGTTTTGTGCACAGCTAATTCTGTGTTGTGCACAGCTAATTCTGTGTTGTGCACAGGTAATTTTGTTTTGTGCATAGCTAATTCTGTGTTGTGCACAGCTAATTCTGTATTGTGCACAGTTAAATTTGTTTTGTGCACAGCTAATTCTGTGTTGTGCACAGGTAATTTTGTTTTGTGATAAGATAACTTAGTCTTCTGTTCAGGTAATTTTATTGTTGTGTTTGCCGATAGGGGCCACCGTACCAATCAGATTGCTTGAAAAGCACTATTCACCTGCCAGGTAGGGAGTCACTATTTGTACAGCAGTTCATGTCATGACGTCATCCTCGTCGATACGGAAGTTCAAGAAAGTAACTTTTGATTGATGGAATTTTAAAAGCAATTCATTGCGCGCTATTTTGCATAATGGCGGGTAATCTGAATATTAATTTATACAACAAAGATCTGCATGATGTTCATGTTCATCTAATAATAACTATTACAGTATATGAAATTTATTTATACACTATATATATATATATATATATATATATGTATATATATATATATATATATATATATATATATGTATATACCAAAACTATCCCACAAGCAGTTGTCATTGGCAATTGCTTGGGTATATTATATGTCATGTGTATATATATATATATATATATATATATATATATATATTTAACAACTGTTGTTACAGTTGCTATAGCCCTACAAATATTTTTGTTGTCATATTTCTATTTAAAAACAGCCCATTTTCTAGGACATTGAACTCTAGATTACTCATTAATAGGTCAATACTTTGCTTGAGATCGATAAAAGTAATAAATAATAAAACAAATAAAACAATTCCCCTTTTATTTAGTGTTTATACGCTAAAACACTTACCTTATTTCCATTGGCCGTATAAATGATTGAAAAAATGAGACTCGGAAACATTGTCACATCGATTTCTTACTAATACGCGTTTAAAAGAATTTTATCTATAATTTCTATTAATACAATTTCCTTACCTTATAAAGAAACTGCTCTATAAACCAAAAAGAAAGACAACGTTCATCTTGCAGGGTTGTAAAATATTTTCCATGATTTCCAAATCACAATTTTCACAATTTCTTGAAATTCTTCGCTGACATGCAATCTCTCCCGCTGACCAAAAAGGGGGTGACTATGGGCTCGAGATTAATCAGTCGTTCCTGTAACCAATAAACTATTGTGATTGTAAGAGCATTGTACGCAATAAATTACTGCATTGTAATGGTGAAAGAGGTTATTAATGAAAGCCTTCCCCCCCTGAACCCCCTAACCCTAATCTCAAAAATGTGAATTTCCCGGGGGAACCCTAACCCTAACCTGAAAAGTGTCGGGGGAGGGAGGGGGGGTTATCCGCGTCGTCGCCGGCCCTGCACTCCTAATATTGTTGATAATTTATGGCCAACAGTTATTGGCAAAGATTGTGGGATGCGCAGTGAAGTTCAATCCGTCAACTGGCGCATATTACAATGCAATAATTTATTGCCTAGCTGATATGTCACCCGATCCGCACGTTGTACCTAATAAACTACTAGATATTATATACACATTGTATCCAGTAAGTTACTGGAAATTGTTTAATTGTAAGATGCGCCAATTTACGGATTAGAATTCACTGCGCATCACACAATCCTTGGCAAGAACTGTTGACCATAAGTTACCAACGCTATTAGGGGGGTTGGTCGGGTAGGTGGAGGATAACCCCCCCCCCCCCCCGACATTTTTCAGGTTAGGGTTAGGGTTAGCCCCGGGAAATTCACATTTTTGAGATTAGGGTTAGGGGGTTCGGGGGGGAAGGGTTTCATTAATAACCTCTTTATTGAAACAATTTCCAGTAACTTACTGGATACAATGTGTATATAATATCTAGTAGTTTATTAGGTACAACGTGCGGATTGGCTGGTGTATGCAACCGCGCCGTAAACTGTGAAGTAATACGAGTACTTCGTGCAACATTGTTGCGATTGCAAGTTGAAAAGCGTTAAGTAATTAATTACCGAGAACCAAGGCTTTTAGCCAAATACAGCCCGAGGGGCCGCATTATACTTAACGCTCTTCAGCTTGCAATGCAACAATGTTGTAAAGTTGAGGAGGTCTTCGAAAAAATATACAATTGCTATATATCGCCCTGTTGACCAGGGCAATATATATCTACAGTATATACAGCGCCTTGAATTTTTCATTATCTGTTCTGTTAGGATATATCGTAGATACAGCACTAGAAAGAACAGAGAAAACCGACTCAACTATTAAATAAGCGCCGTTATTGCACGTATTAGTTACCCACCTCAAACATTGTCACGCAGTAATGATGTTGTTGCAAGTAGAATCAGTTGAATCAGCATGTTGCAGCAAGTAGAATTGGAGTCTACTTTTTTCAACAAATTGTTTTCAGTCAACTTGCAGCAAAATCATTGTTGTGTGACAATCTTCAAGGTGGGTGGTAATTCGTACAACAACGCTTTTCAACAGTTTGGGTTTTGGTCGAGGGTCGAGTGTCGAGGGTTGCAAGTCGAGGGTCGAGGGTAGTTGGTCGAGGGTCGTAAAATATGCTAAAATTTACGCGCATAATTCAGTTCCTTCTAGCGGCACAAATAAAACTTCGACGTATAGGCTAGACAAAAACAATTGCGGCGGAAGATATTTTTTGGACATTCGATACGCACGCGGCAAGGTGTTTTACTGACAGGAAATATTTGGTAAATTTGTTTAGAAAACTGGTAACCTATTAGCCATGTTTTCGCATTTTTATTCGTGTATTATCTTCATGTATTCCGATCCTTTACCATTTCGCAAGCGGTATGAGCAACTCAAGGGACAAATAGAAGCAAACCTTCCGCGCTATTTTTGTATAAAATCAACAGAGAGTTGCCTGCGGAGGAGACTCATATTGAATGTACATTAGATTTTGGAAACAGGTCGTAAATCGTAATCATACAAATTCTTGGTTTATGAAACAACTTTACTCGTCCGGAAAAAGACGTCTCCGAAAACCATGCAGGAAAGCTTGAATCAAACCGTCTTCACAAGTCTTCCAAAACATTGAAACATCATCCACTTTGCGTAAATGCCGCGGCAAGAGTTTTTTTACTTGAAACACAAAATAAGTTAATTCATGATATTATATATTTCAAAAATATTTTTAGCATATTTTACGACCCTCGACCAAGTGGACCAACTACCCTCGACCCTCGACTAGCAACCCTCGACACTCGACCCTCGACCAAAACCCAAACTCTTTTCAACAAAGTTGAAAGTTGAAGGAAAATGTTTGCCGTATTACCTCACCTTAATTACGTAGTCATTTTCACACAATTCAAAAAGTAGAAATGAGTGAAACTTGAGGTGAAGCTATGACCCGCTGTTTTTCACTTTTTCATTATAATAGTAATATACAATATATTACAACTCCTAATCTCAACTTATACGATGCGTGTTTTCGGCTCTTGATAAAATAAATCACTTTTGAACAGATTAAATTTGCTTTGTAATAACGGTGCATACGAAGTCTCAAATTTCAAAATTATTTTTTGTGTCATAAAAGCTGTATTTTACGCAATATTCAGATTATGCGAATTTACATTTTAAAAGTTGTTATTACAACGGATAATTTATTGAAAATGATGCTTTTTGTTCAAAAGATTATTTTCTGATTTAATATCGTGTTTTATCTCATAATTTAAGTGCTATCTTTTTTTCATGAAATATCTAGCGAAGAAAATTGTATTTTATATAATAAAGTTATATTTTAGTTAAAATATTATTAATATCAATGCCCAATCTTTATTAGATCAGAACAAGTTTTTGATATATTCCGTCGTTCATTAAACGGCTCTTGGATATCTATTTATAAACGCCATGCCGCGTTGACAACCTGCTAAACAGACATTTTACCATTATTTATTTCTTTGTCATTAAGATTTCGAAATATATGTACATATACCTTTAGGAGGCCGATGGCGATGATTGAAAAAAAAATTTCCATTAAATTAAATTAACGACAACGGTTTTGACAGACACTATCGACTGCGACCACTATCGACTACGTTGTGATATCCTCGTGAATTCGTTTTAAAATATATTGCCGCTATTCTATAAGTCTTCTAAATGGTTTATGTTCTAAACATTTGCTCTAATTGTCCAGCAAAACGTGACAAGAAAAACAGGTGCCCTGAATATTTTTGGGTTTTAAGAGGGGGGCAAAGGGGAACACTTGTCACGAGTTCACAGATACGTTTTTGGCATTTCACGAATCACAAAAAGTAAAATTACATCTTCACGACTTTTTCAACAGTTCAATCACGATTCACGGGACAATATTGCTCTAAATCACGATTCACAAAGCAGTCAAAAATAGTCAATCACGGGTTCACGAAAATACTCTTCCCCCCCCTTTTTTTTTTAAGCTAAGTCATGTCGGTCACCCGTTTTTGAACAACTACGTTTCCTTCAAATAAAATAACTGTTAAAACCTTGCATTTCCTTTCTTTCGAACTTCCTTTACGTGTATTTCGGCCATTTTTTGTTAGTTTTTCAAGCTGGGCGCGTTACAAAAGTGTTCTAATGGAACCAAGTGTCACTTAATTAACATTTCAAATACGCCATGATTGTTATTGCGATTTGCAAATAAGACGTTGAACAGAACTCTACGAATATTTACAAAGTCCACCTGCCTGTCGACGTCCTCGATCTGAGAAGGTTACAACTTGTTTTTATATTCCTCTTTGTTCTTAGAATTCTTACTACAACTTTCCTCACGCGTTCTTGCTGTTAACTGAAGGTAATGCTCATTTTACGCTTTTCTACGCATTTGTTATTTTGTAATATATTAATATAAAACAAAATTGTGTGTTTATTTCTTCGCAGTTTTAGTTTGTCTAGTTATAAGTAAATTCGATCAGCTTGTGCGAACAGTACTTTTTTTCTGACGACTATAAAAATGCGTTTACAAACTTAAGGCTGATTTTTACTCCGGCTTTGTTGTTATACGTTACGTAAACCAGTATATGTATATATATATATATATATAATCTCTCTCTGGTGATTTGCCTAATGGCAGGGTTTTTTTCTCATGTTTCCATCTGTCTCTGTCCTGTGCCATCTGTTTCAGCTCTGTATAGCAAATCTTCTTCGATCTCTTGGTCTTTTCCCATCCATTCTACCTTCAAATACCTCTATAGTAGCAATCCGTCGTGGTATATGCATCTGCTGCAAAGTGAAAAGGCAGTGGTAAACTGGCAAACAATTTAGCAACAAATTACTGGCGTTTCGAGCGAATCTATTCGACTCAGTTCATCAGAGTAAAATGTGGTTGTTTACTTTTTGTCAGCTGTCATCGTTTCATCAAAAATACTTTTCCAAAAGAGAAATGTATAAATAAAAACAGTCGCTTAAGTTTAAGGTTCGGTATACTCAATCTCTGAACACAATACGGCGCGATAATTTGCCGATTTGGAATAGAATCAGGTCGCATCTGATACCAGTTATTCCGATAAAATCGTGCAGCGTTTTTTTGTCAATATTCTATTCTAATGTGACACGCTGTGCTGACGTAGCGTCCTTATTGTTGTCTCAAGATAAATTTCGTTATTTTCTGCCAAAGTTTTCAGTTTTATTAAGCTGAAAAATCAACACTACATTACAAAAAATAAGTATTTTTAATTTTCATCCCGTGAAGTCTTTATGTCCATTTTACTTGTTTATTTTATCATTAGATAAAATCTTCATGTCGTATTTGCCAGTTCAGGCGGCAAAACACATGCATTGGATGCACACGACTATGACATTGTCATGGATGGCGTACTCCTTACTACTTTTAGTCGTCGTGTCAACGCGCGGAGAGAAAATTCCGCTTGTGATCGGTGGCTTTGGTGGAATAATAATCGAAGGTGAAGGATGGTCTAGTGCAGGTGTTATGCCCGCAATTGAACTTGCCCTTGAAAGAGTAAATAATCATTCCAGTATTCTTAAAGATTACTATTTGGTTATAGATTGGAAAGATTCTCGGGTAAGAACTTTACTCATGTATATCAAAAACACTTGCATCACTCTAAGAGAGAGAGAGAGAGAGAGAGAGAGAGAGAGAGAGAGAGAGAGAGAGAGAGAGAGAGAGAGAGAGAGAGAGAGTGAGGGCAAAGTGAAAAGGTGGTAAGGTGCTGAGAATAGTTTTGATAACGAAATACTGACGTTTCAAGCGGAGTCCTTCATCACAGTAAAATGCGAAGGGCTCCGCGCGAAACGTCAGTATTTCGTCTTTAAAAATCAACTTTTTCGCTTTCATCTGTTCCTTAATAATTTAGCCATGTTGAATTGGTTTATTTATGATCTATAAAGGGCGGTAAAGAAAAGTAAACCTTCTCTTAGTTGTTTTTTTCGTTTGTTTTTGCTGTGCAAACTCGTTAGTTAAACTCAGAGAAAAATGACTCTGAGCTCCAGACGGGACTCGAACCCACAACATTCTGAATACGAGCCGGACGCTCTGACCATTGAGCCACTGGAACTCAGATGGTAGATCGAGGATGGTAGCAACTTGTACAGCATAAAGAAACGAAAAAACTTTACCAACTCAAGCTGAATTGCTATAGTAACATAGAAAAAATTTTCACTTGTTTTTTTTTCAAAGTGCGCCAGTGGCTACGCCATAAAAGGTTTGGTGGAATTAATTGGGGAAGCTCCTCCTAAAATTGCGGTTATCGGTCCTGGGTGTTCGATTGCAGCTTATCCTATTGCAGAGGCACTGCTATTCTGGAATTTGACTCAGGTATACTACTGTATTCAGGCAAAATTGAAGCATTTTGCCATTGTCACTGCAGTTCTCACACTGGGTTGCCATTTGTTCTGCCACCGCAAGCATTGTGCGGTTCTAGAATCTAGACGCCTGACTGCCGAAGCATTTGTTCTTCCCATTCTTACCTCTAGAATGATATATATCTAGAGACAAAACTTTTTCAATTGTGGTATAAAAATACTCGAATTAAAGGCACTTCGAAAATACTCTGCTCACACAATTAATGGTGGCAAGAAACTAAAAGATACTTGACACCTAACACATGACTTAATATACACCTCACCCTAGGCCCCCGGTGTGAGAAACACGTTCTCGCTTATTTCGTAAACTCAGACAGTGAGAAACTCCAATTGTAGATGTATTATATTTTACTCTTCAAAAACTCATTAGTAATTCATGAGGAAAACACAAAGGAAAATCATGACCGTGACGTGTCTCTATATATGATAGAAACACGCTCGCTATTTTCGATGAACTTTTTCTTCGATTTTGCTGCTCAGACAACTTCAATTTTCACAATTTGATTTCTATATGAGCTTATTATATGGAAAGTTTTTGAAGCCACTTAAAACATTCGCAGTACGTGTTTTATCAGACTTAAAACACGAGGAGATAGCCAAGTGTTTTAGATCTGATAAAACACGCACTGCGAATGTTTTAAATGGTACATATATATATATATATATATATATATATATATATATATATATATATATATATATATATATATATATATGTAGGTTTCGTGAGTTAGCCTGGCTGGCGGGATGTATCGTTTTCTTTTTAAACATCTTTAATTACCCTCTTGTTATCTATATATATATATATATTTCGTTTTCTTTTATTTAGATTAGTTTTAGCGCAACGTCGCCTGGTTTTTCCAATAAAGTGAAGTACCCAAACTTTTACCGGGTTAATCCTTCTGAGACCATTCATGATCCAGCCGTGGTTGCTTTGGCCAACCATTTCAAGTGGCAACGTCTTTTTATCATTAAACATGAACTTCGACTGTTTAATTCTGTAAGATTATTAAGTGACAATGGGAATGATGGTGCATGGTAGAGGTAGTGGTGGTGGTGGTGGTGGCATCGCAGAGTTAGTGGTAGTGGACTGGCAGTGGTAGTAGTGGTGGTAGTAGTGGTGGTGGTGGTATTGATAGTGGTGGTAGTCGTAGTTGTGATGGTAGTTGTGGTGGTAGTAGTGGTGGTAGTAGTGATGGTAGTAGTGGTGGTTGTAGTAGTGGTAGTGCCAGTAGTGGTGGTGGTAGTGGAAGAAATGGTGGTGATACTAGTGGTGGTGGTGGTAGTGGTTGTGGTAGTAGTGGTGGTGGTAGTGGTAGTAATGGTAGTAGTGGTGGTGGTAGTGGTGGTAGTAGTTGGTGGTGGTAGTTGTGATTGTGGTAGTGGTAGTGGTAGTAGTGGTAGTAGTGGTGGTGGTAGTGGTAGTAGTGGTGGTGGTAGTAGTGGTGGTGGTAGTAGTGGTGGTGGTAGTAGTGGTGGTGGTAGTAGTGGTGGTTGTAGTGGTAGTAGTGGTAGTGGTAGTAGTGGTGGTGGTAGTAGTGGTGGTAGTAGTGGTGGTGGTAGTGGTAGTAGTGGTGGTGGTGGTGGTGGTAGTGGTGGTGGTAGTAGTAGTGGTGGTGGTAGTGGTGGTAGTGGTGGTGGTGGTGGTGGTAGTAGTGGTGGTGGTAGTAGTGGTAGTGGTGGTACTACATCTTAATGATTAAGTTGCTCGTAGTTTCGAGAAACACTTGACTAACCTAGACGAGTATTTAACTTTACAACGATGTCCTAATACTTTTAAGTTCAAACCATTTAGCATGGCAATAACCTAAACGTCTTTCATTTTTATCTTATGTCAATGTGGAGAAAGTTACGCTAATACAAGCAACTATTTTTTTATCTTTTCGACTATTTGCAGATTACAGAAGGTCTGGAAACAATGTTGGCCAAAATGAAAATGGAATGTCAAGTCATAGGCTTTTTCCACAACTCCACGAGCGCGATAGAGAGGACGAAGGTGATGACTTACTGTGCATGTTCCACTTCGACTGAAAAGTCGTAATCATGAATCATACAACAAGACTTGTACTGAAGATTTTTTTTATTTTTCTCAAGAACTTTGATGGAAGAATTATTATGTTATTCATGTACGAAGCACAAGCTAGAGACATTATATGTTCCGTAAGTACTTCTATCAAGGTATTATTATAATTACCTCTTCATCATTGTCATTATCATCATTATAATCATCATCATTTTCTTCATCATCATCATCATCATCATCATCATCATCATCACCATCATCATCATCACCAACATCATCACCATCATCATCATCATCATCATTATCATCATCATCATCATTATCATCATCATCATTATCATTATCATTATCATCATCATCATCATCATCATTATCATTATTATCATTATAATCATTATTATCATCATCATCATCATCATCATCATCATCATCATCAGTGCAAATAACCACCGCAAAATAAAATAACCAAAATAACCACCAAACTTGGTCCCTAATAACCACCGCAAAATAGCAAGGTCAAAATAACCACCAAAATTGCTCCCTAATAACCACCGCAAAATTACAAGGTCAAAATAACGAAAAGTGATCCCTAGTAACCACCGCAAAATAACAAGGTCAAAATAACCACAAAAAGTGGTCCCTAGTAACCACCGCAATATAACAAGGTAAAATAACCACCAAAATTGGTCCCTAATAACCACCACAAAATAACAAGGTAAAATAACCACCAAAATTGGTCCCTAATAACCACCGCAATATAACAAGGTAAAATAACCACCAAAATTGGTCCCTAATAACCACCGCAATATAACAAGGTAAAATAACCACCAAAATTGGTCCCTAATAACCACCGCAATATAACAAGGTAAAATAACCACCAAAATTGTTCCCTAATAATCAGCGCAATATAACAAGGTGAAATAACCACCAAAATTCATCCCTAATAACCACCGCAATATAACAAGGTGAAATAACCACCAAAATTCATCCCCAATAACCACCGCAATATAACAAGGTCAAATAACCACCAAAATTGAACCCTAATAACCATCGCAATAAAACAAGGTGAAATAACCACCAAAATTGGTCCCTAATAACCACCGTAAAATAACAAGGTCAAAATAACCACAAAATTGGTCCCTAATATTCATTATCACCATCATCATCATTAATTATCATTATTATCATCATCATCATTGCTATCATCATCATTATTGTCATCATCATCATCATCATTATCACTCAGTATCGTCATCATCATCATCGTTATCAACATCATTATCAACATCATCATCATCATTGTTATCATCATCATTATCATCATCATCATCATCATCATCATCATCATTATCATCATTGTTATCATCATCATCATCGTCGTCGTCATCATCATTATTATCATCATCATCATCATTATTATTATTAATGTTATTATTATTACTTATCATTTCATCATCATCATCATCATCATCATCATCATCATCATTGTTATTATCATTATCATTATTATTATTATTATAATTATTATCATCATCATGATCGTCATCATCATCATTATTATCATCATCATCATCGGCCACTATCATCATTATCATTATTATCGTCATATGTTATTTCTTACTTTTTTGTGATAATAACGACAGTTAATAAACATTGATACTTTAATTACTCGCTGTTGATTTTCTAAAAAGGCTTATCAAAATGGTTTCTATGGTAATCATATTGTTTGGATTCTCCGAGGATGGTACCTTCCTAATTGGTGGACACATGGTAACGTCACGTGCACAGTTGAACAAATGGAAGCTGTTTTAATTAACGTGATTTCCATCGAACATGCCAGTTTCGCAGATGACAAAGACATGGAGGCTCTTGGGCTGGTGAGTGTTTTGTTTTGTTTTGTTTTGTTTTGTTTTGTTTTGTTTTGTTTTGTTTTGTTTTGTTTTGTTTTGTTTTGTTTTGTTTTGTTTTGTTTTGTTTTGTTTTGTTTTGTTTTGTTTTGTTTTGTTTTGTTTTGTTTTGTTTTGTTTTGTTTTGTTTTGTTTTGTTTTGTTTTGTTTTGTTTTGTTTTGTTTTGTTTTGTTTTGTTTTGTTTTGTTTTGTTTTGTTTTGTTTTGTTTTGTTTTGTTTTGTTTTGTTTTGTTTTGTTTTGTTTTGTTTTGTTTTGTTTTGTTTTGTTTTGTTTTGTTTTGTTTTGTTTTGTTTTGTTTTGTTTTGTTTTGTTTTGTTTTGTTTTGTTTTGTTTTGTTTTGTTTTGTTTTGTTTTGTTTTGTTTTGTTTTGTTTTGTTTTGTTTTGTTTTGTTTTGTTTTGTTTTGTTTTGTTTTGTTTTGTTTTGTTTTGTTTTTAATTAAAGATTACATTTTTTCGCGCTTGTGTACTGTAATAAATTACATATGACGTTACAGCGTGTAGCCACTGCACTTAGCTCCGCTCCACTTCATGTGAAATAACCAAGGTTAAACCAAAGGAGACATGCTGCGCTGCACGCATGCACGCTACACGCAACACATGGTTGATGACAGACAAGGTATACAAGGTCACTTCTTTTCACTCTACTTCACTCCATTAATTATTTACTCCACTTTACTCCACTCCAGTTTACTCTATTCTACTTCACTTCACTCTACTCCACGTCACTCTACTCCACTTCACTCTACTCCACGTCACTCTACTCCACTCTGCTCCACTTTACTCTACTCCAATTCACTTACTCTACTCTATTTCACTCTACTTCACTTTACTCCACTTCACTTCTCTCTATTCCACTTCACTCCACTCCACTTTCCTTAACTTAACTTCGAAATCATTATATTTTCACCTCATAAGTGCGTCAGTTTAGCTACGACTTACGGGAACAGACACCAAAAGATCTGCGACTGATATTCTTGTTACGTCTAATTTTATGTAGAATAAATCGCTGTTTCTGGAACAATATAAACATTTATTGGAAGAGAAAAACAGCAGTTTGTACCAGACCAATATATATGCAGCGTACGGCTTCGACGCGGTCTTAACCCTTGCTAAAGCTCTTAACGAAACAGAACAAGTTTTGGAAACCTGGAATCAATCTCTACGAGAGTTTAACTATTCCCGTCACGACATTACTGCTATAATTAAAGATAGGATTTCCAAGACAGATGTCGAGGGATTGACGGTAAGACAGAGATGAACAGACGATAAAGATAGGGATTGGAGCGCTTGGATATTAATATGCAGGCTTATATATGCCGCTTTTTATAGGAACTGTGTCACCCTATTTTAAGCAACCCTTACAGAAACAAAATTATCTTAAAGTTGCACAAAATGTCACAATTAAGGTTGAGGTAATACGAGCAACAACGCTTTTCAACTTCCAACAATCCAACGCAACTTTGTTGCGTTGCAAGTTGAGATTTGAAAAGCGTTGTTGCACGTATTACCACCCACCTTAAACATTACCACGCAACAATGATTTGTTACAAGTTGAAAAAAAATGTTGAAAAATGTAGACTCCAGTTCTACTTGCTGCAACATGCTGTTTCAACTTGCAACAAAATCGTTGTTGCGTGACAATGTTTAAGGTGGGTGGTAATACCTGCAACAACGCTATTCGACTTACAACGCAACAATGTTGTAGCAATTTGTTGCTCGTATTACTTCAAAGAGATACTACAATTAAAAGAGATACAAGAAACCTGCACTGAAGTACGGATAGTTAAAATTAAGGCGAGATTGAAAAGGATTGTAAATGTGATATCTTGATTTCTACTGGCTAAGCAGCAATCACGTTTGGGCCAATTGGTGTAAAAGTTTGGTCTTAAAGATTCAGAAATCTTCCATAGTTGTTAGGGTGGCCCTTTTAAAAGGTAGTTGACGAACTTGATATCCTGCTTTTTGTCGTATTTTTCAGGGGGGGATTAAGCTTGACAAACATGGGGATCGTATAGTTAATGTCTGGATACAACAATTGCAAGGTAACATATTCTAATTTATTAAATCACAGAGCTTCCGACAATGGTGAATATGTATGTTCTAAGGATTTAGGGTGAAGGAAAATTCGAGTGTAGAATATATACATTTTAAGACCAAACTGTGCAAAACTGGGAGCAGTTGCGAAAAATGCAACTACACAGGCCCTCCGGCAGGAATTGAGCCCACGACCTTGCGATTCTAGTGCAATGCTCTGACCACTGAGCCACGGAGGCCGTTGCCGAGAGCTTGATCGCGAGTTCTGTATATATAATAAGGTGGTAATGCCAGGAGAGAATTGGGTATATTATAAATGATATTGGGCATTTCACTCGATTACATAGTATGTTCTAAGGATTTAGGGTGAAGGAAAATTCGAGTGTAGAATATATACATTTTAAGACCAAACCGGGAGCAGTTGCGAAAAATGCAACTACACAGGTCTTCCGGTCTTACTACACAGGTCTTCTTATGTAGGTCTTCTTATTTTTTCTGCTATTTGCAGGTTACAAATTGAATAACATTGCAACGTACTGCACAGAAAACGGGTCTATTAGTTTTTTGTTTAATAAGAGCTTTCAATGGAAGGGTAAGTCTCAGATTTTTCTTTATTAAGCTATTATTGTCTGTCTGTCTGTCTGTCTGTCTGTCTGTCTGTCTGTCTGTCTGTCTGTCTGTCTGTCTGTCTGTCTGTCTGTCTGTCTGTCTGTCTGTCTGTCTGTCTGTCTGTCTGTCTGTCTGTCTGTCTGTCTGTCTGTCTATCTGTCTGTCCATCACCTATCCATCCATTATTCTATTTAATCATTCATCAATCTATATCTATCTACGTCCGTCCGTCCGTCCATCCATTTATCCATGCATCTATCAATGTTGAAATTTGTCAATCTGCATGTAAATATTAAATTTATAGTAAATATTTTATTAATGTTATAAAATCCATTGATTAGGTGGGATAGTTCCTTTGGACAGAATGGCGAAAGAGATGGTTTTACTCTGTATTTCCCGCGCAACGTTTATCCCAGCTACAGTTTTATCAAGCTGTGGCATTATCATCGCTTTTTATTTTCTCTGGATAAATTTAAAGAACGGAGCAAAAGGGTACTTTGACTGCGTTTATACTTGCTTCTGAAATTCTATTTGTTGTTTCTATGAATTTCATTACTCATTCATTTTATAATCCTTTTTTAGGTTTTTTAAAATCTCTAGTCCTCCACTGAATAACTTTATAATACTTGGTGCAATTTTTAGCTATTTATATATTCCAATACATGGTCTAAAATCATGTGAATTCCTGGAAATCGTAAAGAACTCTGATATCTGTAAAGTAAGTTCCAGCGATTTTTTGACTATGCTTCCCAATGGTTTCTACATACCTCGGGGAGCACGGGTGGTGTGTGCTGTTAGCGCGCTGCCTCTCACCAAAAAGTTAAGCCCGGTTAGACAGGGTTAGTACTTGGATGGGTGACCGCTTGGGAATGCCCCGTTGTTGGGCTTGGAACTCATGTGAGTAGAGTTGTAGTTGATCTCTCCTGTGCTTCGAGGGTTTTTCGCCGGGTTCTCCGGTTTTCCTCCCGCCATAAAATCAACACCTAACATCTTAGCTGTGATTCGTGGTCTGAACTGTGTCGTATGGTGGCTGCCTGGAGCGCCTTTGATATGCCTCGACACGGCCACGTTCATCTGCGTCCTTCGCAATTCAGTCGCTGGCTGCAAGTAAGGATGATTACCCCCCACTCCTTTATCCTTTATTCTTTACCTCTAGTGTCTAATTGGAATGGAATGACTGAAATAGTATACAGAAGGGGTTATACGACCGGTAGATCTGGTGGAGCTTCTGGATATTTCAATCCGTATCTTCTGGCCCGAGGGTCTTTTTTGAGACCCTGTGGTCCTATATCTGGAATGGTGGATCGCGTTAGAATTTTCATTCGTTTATTCTGTCCCAAGGGGCATTTTTGAGACCATGTGGCCCTACATCTTGAATGGTGGGTCGCGTTGGACTTTCAATTCGTCTATTCAGGCCCGGAGGGCCTTTTTTGAGGCCTTGTGGCCCTACATCTTGACTGGTGGATCGCGTTGGAATTTCATTTGTCTATTCTGGTCCGGGAGGCCTTTTTCGAGGCCCTGTGACCTTTTTTCCAGAATGCACTCTCTTTCAAGAGGTAGGTGGATCAAAAGATCCAGAGGTTCCACCAGCTCTACAAGTCGTATTGTACACACCTCTTCTGTATACCACTGACAGACGTCTCTGAGTTCCAACGATTGATCCGGTAACCTTCCAGTGACAATTGAGCTACCTCAAACCTGTTTTAAAATCGTTTCACTGACGTTTCGTTAACACCTTGAGGCCTGGACCTCTCCCTGTGCTGAATAAAATCGCCTGGCTTTAGCCAGAATAAAATACTAAAGACTCGTCTTCAGTTTCAAAATGTTAAAGGGATAGATTAATTTTAAAAACGCACAACATTCTTACTTCTCGTATGTTTCTTTCTTTCTTTTTTATGACTTATTTTACCTCAAGACTCAAGCATTACTTTTTTGTACTGCATTCACTCTTATATTTGGGACAATTTTTGTGAAAACCTGGAGGGTTTACAAAATATTTACCAATGTGAAATTATCTAAACGGGTAGGTATATACGTTTTTGGCTATTTTTAGAAAGTTACAGCCATAGTACAGCTTGGCTTTTCAAAGACATATTTTAACGTGGAAACACTAAACATACGAAAACAAACACATACACTATACAGGATGTATAACCAGACTTTTTTCATACATTATTCTCATTTTTTTTTGTGTTCAGTTAAGATTCCTGTCAAACAAGCATCTCATGGTGATAATTTTCTGCATGATTCTTTTCGACGTGATTTATTTGTCGGCATGGAACATCGCTCATCCGTTGCACGATATTCTTCAGGAAGTGTACAGCGAAGTAAGTAGCCTGTGTTGTGTTTTGCTTTGTGTTGTGTTGTGTTGTGTTGTGTTATGTTATGTTGTGTTGTGTTGTGTTGTGTTGTGTTGTGTTGTGTTGTGTTGTGTTGTGTTGTGTTGTGTTGTGCTGTGCTGTGCTGTGCTGTGCTGTGCTGTGCTGTGCTGTGCTGTGCTGTGCTGTGCTGTGCTGTGCTGTGCTGTGCTGTGCTGTGCTGTGCTGTGCTGTGCTGTGCTGTGCTGTGCTGTGCTGTGCTGTGCTGTGCTGTGCTGTGCTGTGCTGTGCTGTGCTGTGTTGTGCTGTGCTGTGCTGTTCTGTGCTGTGCTGTGCTGTGCTGTGCTGTGCTGTGCTGTGCTGTGTCGCGTCGTGGTGCGGTGCGGTGCGGTGTGTTGCGTTGCGTTGCGTTGCGGTGCGGTGCGGTGTGTTGCGTTGCGTTGCGTTGCGTTGCGTTGCGTTGCGTTGCGTTGCGTTGCGTTGCGTTGCGTTGCGTTGCGTTGCGTTGCGTTGCGTTGCGTTGCGTTGTGTCGTGTTGTACATGTGTTGTGTTGTATTGCATTGCTGCTTGTGTTTTTTACTTTTTTACGCTTTAAACATGGCACTACCTGCCGTGTTATCTTCTCTTTTGTCCCTTAGGAAAACGGCTTCAGGAGAATTTCTTATCAATCGCATAAGTGCACGTCACAACAATACAAATATTGGTTTTGGGGTGTTGTTGGATACAAAGGACTTCTTTTGTTATTTGGTACATTTCTCACTTGGGAAACAAGAAATGTTTCTTTTCCTGGACTCAATGACTCAAAGAACATCACATTATGTGTCTACAACATCGTTATCTTTTCTGCCATCGTTGCACCAGTTGCAATCTTTGCTTTTCCTCGTAATGTGGACATCAGTTACGGCGTCACGGCTATCAGTATAATATTTTGCACAACCACCACTCTGTTGATTCTGTTCGTGCCTAAGGTATAATATATTTGTGAACTTGATTCATGAATAATTAATGAGTTAAGAAGCAATCAAAACGTAAATTTTTAGGGGGTCTGGGGGCATACCCCCTGTGAAATTTTGAAATCTAGTGTCTCTGAAATGCCATTTCCTGCATTTTAGAACAAGGATTTACATAATTCTAAGGGTCCAAAAACGTCATAAAATACTCAAAAGACAACAGTTTTCCAGACATTGAATATCTGCATTCAAATTTCTTTATTATATCTTTATTCAAAGTCGTGGGTTAGCTAGGGTTAGTGATTTTGTCAATTGTCAATCATAACTTTATTACTGGCCTTGTTTATTACTGGCCTTGTTAAAAAGTGTGTGTGTGTGTGGGGGGGGGGGGGGACATATTCTGCCCAATGGATCCAGGCGGTTATAACACACTTCCTATAGGATCCTATTTGTTGCTATTTATTTGTTCTGTATCCTTGTTTTAATAGATTCTTCACCGAGAAACAGCGCCAGCTGTACGACCTTCGACTTTGGATCAATCTAATTCCGATTCTGGGAACTCCCCTAAAGAAACCATCAACGGTCATTGTCCGATCTGCAAACGTTAAATTTAACATCAGAGGGGGGAACTAAGTTTATGCTGAAGATTTCAGTGAACTATCTAGCTGTTTTGTGATTGAGGTCTTTAGCTGAGGCTGACTAAGTGTACATATATTTATATATTCAACAAAGATAAGTGATCAAATCTCAAAAATTTAACCTGAATTTTTATAACTTCTCATTTTATATTTGCAACCTCACATTTCAATTTAGAATTGCCCTTTTTGGAAAAAGGGACGATTTCAGCATTCAGCTCTGGATCTGATTGGACAAAGACACAGCGGCTATGTTGGTTGGTAGGTACAATAGCATCTAATTTAATATAATATTCTTTTGTACCTACCAACCAGTTAGCCATTCCCCAGAGCCTCTCCCGTGCTGGCGCACCAGCATGGGAAAGGCTCTGGGGACGAGAATGCCAGTTAGTCTGGTAGGTAACCACTAATTTCATTCTCGCGTCATCAGGGCTAAATCCACTTATGACGATTGCAGTTTTACTTATAGCCACTAAAAACGCGCGAAATTTTAACCAATAGGAAAGCAGAAGTTTTTAATGGTTACCTGGCCCATATTCTTTGATTGGGCCAGGGCGTTCCCAGTGCCCGCGATCCTTATGGTCCTGAAGTACGTATAGTTCCAGTCTTCTACGCAATCAGAAAACCGCGTAGGAGACTGGAACTATACGTACTTTAGGCCTACATGTCCGCCATGTTTGACTTCAATCAGTTGCCGATGATAATATCAGTATGGCCGCCATGACGTAACGTGCAACATGACCGACACACGCGCGCAATGCATCACGGTGAGAACGGACTGCGTGATATTAAACCTGAGTGTCAGGCTCTCTTGGGGTTCAGGAGCGTGCCGAAGCGTATAATATGTATATACTTTAGTATATTTTCAAAGTGCTGTTTCAAGCGCTCAAACAAACAGCTGAAATAGATTTAAAAAAGTGAATGCATGCTAGTTTGCTTTGGGAAAGCCACACTCGTTTGGATCAATCTGTGGTCAATTTGGACTTAAGCCAGTTAATTTTCAACCCACCATAACTTCAACATATCACCTGCTAGAAATATATAACCTGTTACTACACTGAGATGCGTTTGTGAAAGTTGCTAGTGTACCGTGTTCGATCGATTGCCTCAACGATGGTCAATCTCAGAAGGCAAGCACCGACACCATCGTCGAAACCAAAAGTCAGTCAAACCAAATAACATGTTGGCTAATAATTATATGAAACGCCACCAAAAATGTTTCGCTTCAGTTGCCTGTTACGCTTACATGAACATGTTTAACGGAAACAAAGAGTCAAGATTCAAGATTCAAGATTCAAGAGTCATGCCTGTTTGTGCAGTGTAGGGATCAATATAAATTTCGAATTTTTTAATGTATTTCAGATCATTTCATTTCAAGAATTTCCAATGAATATTACACTTCGGTTAGCGTGATAAATATTTAGTATTTCACAAAAATGTATCGTTCTCCTTATTGCCTTGTAAAGTAAACACTTGGCTGATTGATTATTAGCCCTCTGGCCTCTAGTTAAATATTTAAATAAGAAAAACGTTTGCTTCGTGTTTCTGCAACTGTTATAGAAACACCAGGGGACGTTTGGGAGAAGGAGAAATTGTAGTGGAGACATGGCAAATCAGTTTTCTACGCCATTTCGAATATTCTCAAATTATCACTAGTGTTTCTACAACGTACAGAAACACCAAAATAAGTCTTATATTTCTTTTATAAAATTTACAGTAATACCTTTAAACCGTAAATTCTCCCTACTGTCAGGATAGCCTAATCGATGGCGTGTATAACCATGGCGTAGCCTCTATGTTTTCCATACAAGTTATATAGCCAATCACCGCTTGCGTTTTCATAATGTTATTTTATAAATAAATATTGGCACTCTTGAAAGAATTTTATAAATATTTTTTGTGGAGAAGCGATTTTTACTGGTTTTGAAAGCATGACATATTTTTAGCTCTCCAGAGATGAATTTCCACGGCCTTCCACCCTCAAAAATTTCGAGAGCAGTGACAGTGTCTAGCGCAATCGTGTATATAAAGTTGTTCAATTTCTTGACAACGCGACACAGCCAGGACGTGATTAATCCTTTGGGGGGATCTTGGTTGTTTCTAGACGTTTCGCATGGATTATTATCAAACAGATTTGCATAATAATTTATTCACAGCATGCTATCGAATATAAACCGACCAGTTGGGCGGATCCGTGTACTGGTTGGTGGTCGAAGCGATTCGAAAGCCATCTTCAGTGTGGTTCTCTTCGGGCATCAAGATGTCGGAATACGCATTGTATGCGAGTGAACTATCCGCTACGAACCTTCCTAATATCGAGAGGTTCGGCAAGAGTGATCCTATTTGCGAGATCGAGTTCCAAGGTAAGAGAATTCCATCAGTAGTTGAATTTGTTAAGAGCAAAATCGTTCAAGTGATGCCAATGGTTCGCTCTAAGATTCCATAGCTTTTATTCGTTTAATTGCTTAAACTCCTACTTATCTTCGTTGTTTCAACGCTTTCTTCGGATACTACGGGCTTATAATGCTACTTGTTACAACTGCAGCGCTGTAAAATGGTTTGTTTTTCTCATTTTCTGAAGCGTTCAACTGCTCACTTGCCCGATTCAAATATGCATTAATTATTTACATTAAGACTGGAATTTTTCAAACCCAAATCATTGTCTACAGATTTGTCCGATCTTACTATTTTAAGGATTCAAATATCAACTATTATAGAAACGAATAAAGTGTATTTTCTTTTGAGAAAGAATACATATACTTCGAAGCCGTCGGGCGTTTGTCGACGTTGAAAATTGAAATGGGTGTTAAATATGACCTTTGCCTTGGACTTGATTCGACAGAAAGATATATTCATTTTTCAAAGGCTTTTTGTACAGGTAGTTTACCCTTGCTTCGAGGAAGATACATTTCAGTTACAAAATCAGAAATTCAAGGTTTCTATTCAAAGGTGTGGATTTGATAGAAGATGGCATGTGACCTGCCACAATGCTAATAGTTCATAAACTTGTACATGTTTGCACGATTTGTGTACGTGTCAGAGTACAGAACCGCGAATATGTGTCTTTTCCTCGAATAATACTTCAATTTAAGCGTTGCCCAAATATATTCCCAAATCGCTTCCCAAATCGCTGTTCTGGTATTGTGGAGAATGTCTGAGATTTTTTTCTGGAACGAACTTACTGGTAATATTAATGTTGCAAATTAATAAGCGTGGTTTCATTTCCGTTGGTTTTTCTACTTCCGGTTTGCGCCTGATTGCAGGTTACTGGCGAGCCCTAATTTTCGGGAGGGGATTAGACAATTTTTGTTTTAAAAACTTGTGTTTATATATAATAAATTTAGGCATAATTCTTGCCTTAAAATGCTTTTTTATATATCAGAAAATTGGACACAACCCTTGCCTGTTGTGCACCATAAAATTGGACAGATTTCTTGCTCTATAATTGATTTTTCTTATGTCATAAAATTGGTCATAATTCCTGCATTTATGTTTTTATATATTAAAATGTCTTTCTCAGGTACCAAGGGTAAAACAGAAGTAATTGATGATGAGTTGAATCCAGTGTGGAAAGAGGTTAGCTGAAATATTAATAATTAAATATTCAATCTAGTAAAATAATTGCTATACACATAAAATGGATTTATATACACAATGTGTGGAACTTAGTTCCAGAAAATATTCATAATTCCCCAATAGAGGGTGCTATGTCTGGTACCCCCCCCCCCCCCCACCACCACCACCACCTTTCCAAATTTTCATATAAGCAATCAACCATTAACCCGCCACTCGGGGCATGGAACACCAAGAATTTCCAAGTTGCTTATTCTGTGGTGGGTTAAACCCTTTCCAGTGGTTGTGCCCGGGGTGGACTGGGGTGGACATGTCCACCCCAGTTCTTTTCCAGATCAATTTCTTAATTTTTCAAAATCCGTGGAGAAAACATTGGGGGGGGGGGGGGGGGGGGACAAAGTAGTATTAAGACATTTTAAGATTGTGGATAATAAGATTAGTCAGTGGTGCTCCTGGCTGATAATCACTCTGGCATTCAGGTAGGAGAACCGTGAACGGTCAGCAGTACTATTGCATTTCATGAAGGGTTACATAAAGTACACTCGGTGGCATCCCTTCCGCTGATATGAAGTAGTCAGGGCTCGGGCAAAGTTTTGTAATTGCCTCATTGAGATAATATGGAATTAATATATTCAAAGTCCTAAAATGTGTTTTCTTTTGTGCATTTTTATGACATTTTATAACCTTCAGTATTCTGTAAAATCACCCCTCAGATTCCAAAATGTCTTAATTTGATAATTTTATATATTTATAATTAAATTGATAATTTTAAAAGCACATGTGATTTGCACATGCAAATTAAATTATTTACGTGTGTAAATTATTGCACACATTGTAATTTTGCTCCCGAAAAGGACTGCCTAATTCTCATATAAAGCATAGGTGTACCAGGTGGGAGGGGGGGGGGGTGGGGGGTTAGGGGGTGTTTAATTGCCCACCCAAACGTTTTAAAAATGAAAATTTCAGGCACTCTTTGAAAGAAATTTTGGGTAAATTCGGGTAATAATTTGTTGTTAAATATTCATGAAAAATTATATTTTGAACTGTTTTAATATATTTTCAACTCTTTTGAAATCGAGAGTTGCTGAAATGCCACTCCCTGGCTTTTGGAGGAACATTTTACAGACCCGAAAGATTAAAAAACATCATATAAAATACTAAAAACATGCAAACGTCATATAGATACTCAGAATGCATACACTCAGTAGATTAAATACATTGTTTACAGTTTATTTCCTGATGTAATTCATATTGCATCAGTTTTGTAGTTACATGTCTGTTATTTACTTGTTTTATATCTAAATGGGGGGAGCCCACAGCTACACCACTGACTCATTGCAATTTTGCATTCTATTGACTGTAGTTTTGGAATGCTTCCTCCAATTCATTTAAAATTTTTAGTCTTATGTGCATGCATTTTAATACTGATAAATGCCAGACAATTTTACTTGTCATGGGAAAAACCCACCAATATAAGGGCTAAATATGACATACATGTATATTGTCTTTTTAGAAAATAGAGATTGACCTTCAAGGAAAACCACTATCAACTTCTGACAGTCTTACTGTGAAAATATACGATCATGAGCTGATTGGGAAAAACAAGTAAGATGCAGTATAGCCACTGAATATCTTAGATTTGCATGTTTAAAATCTTAATTTTGATTTTCTTTTTGCTTCAGGTTGCTTTGTCAAGCTACAGTCAAACTTAAGGATGTTGTTAAAGATAAGTCCCATCAAATGCAAGTTACCATGAAATTGCAAGATGCTCAAGGTCAACCATCAGAGGTATATGAAAGCCTTAACGTGCTTGAATTGACCTGTATGAATAATTTATAAGGGAAGTACCTTGCATGGGGATGTGGAAAAGTGGTCATAACTTAGAGCTGGTGACTTACAAGAGCTTAAAAAAACAAAGAAAATGTCCAGTTTTTAAATTTTAAAGATGGTTGCTGTGAGAGCTGGTTGCTTATGAGAGTGGTTGCAACGAGAACTTCAATGGTATAAATTTGCCCTAGGGTTTATAAGTACCATATTTACTCGTTTAACCGCCGCCCCCTATTAAGCGCTGCCCCCGATTAAGCACCGCATATGAGAGCAAAAATATTAAAGAGTGCTGCCCTCGAATAAGCGCCGCACTTATTCACAACAGTGCGGTGCTTAATCGAAGCACCGTCAGACAAAATTGTTCAAGAAGCCAAACTAAAAAGCAACTACAGCCTCGGAAATTTATTGTCCTGTATTACAGTGTTTATATGTTCAAAGTAAGTATATTTCAATGTGAATGACAAGATAACATCTGAAACATGTTTATTTTGTTGATAAGATTTCTTGTTATCGTTTACAAATAAAATAACTTTTAAAGAGCGCCGCCCTCAAATAAGCGCCACCCTCAAGTAAGCACCACATCCAAAACACTAAAATTTAAAGAGCACCGCGGCGCTTAAACGAGTAAATACGATATCTGTACACATAGCAATAAGTAGTGAAGAAAAAAGCCTGTTAAAGGTAGAGGGGGAGTATGGATGGTGTGTGCTGTTACGGTGTTGCCTCTCACCAATAGTTCCGGTCGGACAGGGTTAGTACTTGGATGGGTGACCATTTGGGAATAACCCCATCCTCCACCAGCTTGGGACTTATGTGAGTAGAGTTTAGTTCAGGTCTCTCCTGTGCTCCGAGGGTTTTTCGCCGGGTTCTCCAGTTTTTCTCCCTCTGTAATATCAACACCTTGGTCATAGTTGTCTACACATAGGAGTTTGGTGTCAATTGGGATGTAAGTTCTGTTCCTCTCTTGTGCCACATGTTAAGTGGCAAATTTAATAAATTCAAATTCAAAGCTTTTGGTTTTGGTTTTGATGGGTACTGCAAAACTATTGGTACTTGTCATATCTTGGGTGCCAGTGGTTTTAAATCGATGCTTGTGATGGCTAACAGGGATCAACACACCTACTCCCTATTATCCCTATGACATGGAAGAACCTCTGGCACCGACTGGTATACATGTACTTGTCAATGCACAATCCTAAACATGTATGTATGTAAATGTTTTAGAGTCAGTTTAACTGCAAGCTGAACTACAAATGTCCTGGAGAGAAGGCTAAGAAATCTGACGCTGGTGATACTGAGGCTGAAGGTGATGAGGAAGAAGGAGATGAAGAGGAAGGAGATGAGGGTGAAGAAGGTGGTGAACCTGGTGAACCTGGAACGAAGAGAAGAAGAAAGTAAGCAATAAAGAGGAAACTAGATTATCAGAAATGCAGACAGACAGACAGACAGACCGACGGATGGACGGACGGACGGACGGACGGACAGATGGACGGACGGACGGACGGACGGACGGATGGACAGATGGACAGACAGATGGACAGATGGACAGACAGATGGACAGACAGACGGATGGACGGACAGATGGACGGACGGACAGATGTACGGACGGACAGATGGATGGACGGACAGATGGATGGACGGACAGACGGATGGACGGACAGACGGATGGACGGACAGACGGATGGACGGACAGGCGGATGGACGGACAGACGGATGGACGGACAGACGGATGGATGGACAGACGGACAGACGGATGGACGGACAGACGGATGGACGGACAGACGGATGGACGGACGGACGGACGGACGGACAGACGGACAGACGGACAGACGGACAGACGGACAGACGAACGGACGGACGGACAGACAGACAGACAGACAGACAGACAGACGGACAGACGGACAGACGGACAGACGGACAGACGGACAGACGGACAGACGGACAGACGGACAGACGGACAGACGGACAGACGGACAGACGGACAGACGGACAGACGGACAGACGGACAGACGGACAGACGGACAGACAGATAGGCAGACAGGCATACCAACAAACAACAAAAATAGAGGTTTTCTTTCTGTCTTTTTGACTAATTATTTTTTTATCAGGAAAAGAGGTCGTAAAAGAAAAGCTCACAACCTTCCTAATAAGCCAACGGACTTCCAGGTATCAGCTATAAAGAATGAATGTTCTTTCAATACTAGCAGTCATTGAAACTTCAAGGAAAACATGTCCATCGTAGCCCGCCAAAAATGACTCGTGCGCAACACTTGATAAATTATTTGTTCGTATTCTTGTAGATCCGTATCAAGGTTGTAGAAGGACGTCAGTTATCTGGTAGTAATATTAACCCAGTTGTAAGAGTAACTGTTGGTGATCAAGTTCAACAAACGAGAGTAAAGAAATCAACGAATAGGCCTTACTATAACCAGGTAAGGAAAGCTGGTATTTGGATGGGATGCGCTACTGCACACTCTGAAGCTCCGCCCCGCTAAATTTCCACGACGCTCCATCTTTCGCTAGTATGGGAGGATGAGGAGAAGTAGTTTAGGTGATCACGGGTGGCGTGTACTGTTAGCGCGCTGCCTCTCACCAAAAGTTAAGCCTGGTTGGACGGGGTTAGTACTTGGATGGGCGACCGCTTGGGAATGACGCGTTGTCGAGCCTGGAACCCATGTGAGTAGAGGTCTGTTGTAGTTGATCTCTCCTGTGCTTCGAGGGTTTTTCGTCGGGTTCTTTGGTTTTCATCCCTCCGTAAAATCAACACCTACATCAACACCTACATCTTAGCTGTGATCTGGAGCGCCTTTGGTATGCCTCGACACGGCCACGTTGATCTGCGTCCTTCGTAATTTAAATTAGCCGCTGGCTGGGAGTAAGCCTTTTTTATTTTTTGGACATCTTTAATCAATTGTGGCAGCTGAAACAAGTTTTCTAAAATAGGCGAATCACACCTGAAATAGTGTTTCATTTTTTAAATGTGATCTTTCTTTTTTTTAAAGACTTTCTTTTTTAACTTTGGAAACATTACTCCTGATGAACTTTTTGATAGAATTGTGAAGTTTGAGGTATAGTATATATTTATAAAATAACATTTAGAATTCCTTGACGCTCGCTCCAATTGGTTGGGCCCCGTGCATTTATAAGAGTATGAAGATCATGAATGACGTAAATTGGCGTGGAGTGACGTAGAATAGCGTCACCTGGCGGGAAAAGTTAGCGAACATCCAGAACTATCCCACTCACTTTTAGTTTGTTTTTTCTTCTTCATATTTTATAAAACAAATAAAACATACCGCTCCTGTGCATATGTACTCTTATAAAGGTACACTTGACGTGATTTTGATACGAAAGAAGTGTAAAGTCACTTCTTTCGTGTTCGAATGAGTACATGTGCACGGAGCTTTATGTTTTATTTGTTAATTCTTATAAACTCTTCTGTTATGTATCTTGTGTCAAATACATTAAATTTAAATATAATTTATTGCGTAGTTTGCGCTAATATCAATTAATGCATCTACTCCTTTAGGTTTTCAACTCCCGTTCGCTGCGGTCGGATTCGTTGATTGGATTTTTTAAGGTACAGTGTACTGTACTGAACTGAATGTAGTTTTAGTATATTTTGTTAAATTTTTGAAAGTTGAGTATCAATGTAATAATTCGTGTTATAAGCACTTTAACACATTTAAGTATGACCTATTTCCTCGTTATAGTGTGATGTTGGTCTTATCTATGAAGGAAAAGGTGTGCTTTTGTAACTCAATATTAAAGTGCAAATGAAGCGAAAATTATGTTTGTCTTATTTGAAAGAACACTTAAAATGATAGAGTAACATATTTTGAAGTTTTTCGTTTCCTTGCTTCGTTCTTGAGATATCTCAGCTTGTTTGAAATGTAAATTAAACATTTTGACGTCATGACGTGCGTAATGAGTTATCGAAAAAAGTTATATATCTTTGATATTGTCAAATATAATTACCTGAAAATCTACATGTTTAGTGTTCTGGACGAAACACACCCACATGCTTCCTTTGAATTAATTTGGTTTGATAATAGCAAAGCTATATAACTTTTTTCGATAACTCATTATGCACGTCGTGACTTCAAAATGTTTAATTTGCATATCGAACAAACTGAACTATCTCAAGAACGAAGCAAGGAAACGAAAAACTGCAAAAGATGTTACTCTATCATTTAAGTTTTCTTTCAAATAAGACAAACTTAATTTTCGTCTCACAGGCACTTTAAATCTATAACAGACGTTCGGTGGACGTTCGTCAAATAACTTATGATGTCACTCTCTATAAGTAATGTTTAATAAACGAACTAGAGTATTTTACAAGCCAAAACACAAACCATTCTCTAAGTTTACCAAGCATTTGTATTTCTATGCAGACCATGCTTTGCTAAGAAAATGGATTCTTCTCACTCAACCAGAAGTTCCTGATACAGCTGATGTAAAGGTAAGTAAGAAATTGTTCATGATTTGGTATGCTCCATCGAGTTAAGAATGCACGCGGGACTGAATTGGGAGAGCAAGAAAAAAGCATTATATAAGGGGGCCTTTACACGAGCCCTGGTTGAGAGCCAACCCGGGTTAGCTCGTCAACCCGTCTACGAATAAACCCCTGTTAGCGTTTACACGATAGCCGGGTCAACCCGTCTTGCCGGGTGATCCTTTTCAAGACCCGCGGAACTTTGGTCAATTCCTTCATGTAAACACGGGTTGACTTGACCCGTGCCCGTGTAAAGTGTTGGCAATATGATAATTTGTGTTAAGAAAAGCTGACCCGGGTTGGGAAAAGCTGACCCGGGTTGGGGAAAAAAGCAGCCAACCCGAGTTCATGTAAACACGAAAAAGGAATAACCAGGGATGGCGAGCTGACCCGGGCTGGCACTCAACGCGGGCTCGTGTAAAAGCCCCCCAAGAGAGATGCAACTCTAGATTTTTTGTGGTGACCAACTGTAAGAGGATGACCAATTTCCTTGCAGTAAGAGTGAATAATGAATCTACTTGTTACTTCGAGTTGCGAACCATGCTGGACAAGTATAGAGAAACCTCTACTTGGCCCAGCTGGGATTCGAACCCGCGACCTTCGGTTTCCTGGTCCAATGCTCTACCAACTGAGCTACAGCTCAAGTTGGGAGCTGAAGGTCGAATGATAATACTTACTGTAAGCTATTTGATATTTCGAAACAGACTAGTTTCTTCAATATCTGGACAACAGTCTTCATACATGACGATTATATGTTGTCTAGATATTGAAGAAACTAGTTTGTTTTGAAATATCAAATAGCCTAAGTACTATCATTTGTCCTTCAGCTCCCAACTTGACTTGTAGCTCAGTTGGTAGAGCATCGGACTAGTAAACCGAAGGTCGCGGGTTCGAAACCCAGTCGTTCCAAGTAGAGTTTGCTCTACTTGTCCAGTATGGTTCGTCGCTCCAAGTAACACCTTAATATTATTCTTCACCCAGGAGTTCACTGTCCCACAATAATCATTCGGAATCTTTTTGTCAAAATTGTTGCAATCGAGGTAGGCGGGAATCGTAATCTTGTTCAAAATCTACAATTTTGACAAAAAGATACAACAACAATGGATCGCTGTCTGTGTTCCGAAAGTTTCAACGTGCTGAGTTGAAGCTTGGTAAAGCTAAACTAGATCTGAAGTTCCTTAAAGTGCCTATGAAGCGAAAATTATTATTGTCTTAAATGAAAGAACTCTCAAAACGACAAAGTAACATCTTTTGCAGATCTTCGTTTCCGTACCTCGTTGTTGAGATATTTCAATTATTTTTGATATGCAAATTAAACACTTTGACGTCACACGTGTATAATGAGTTATCAGAGAAGGTTCGGTATCTTTGCTATTATCAAACGAAATCAATTAAAAATCTGTATGTCTAATGCTGTATGCGAAATAGACGCACAGGATCGGCTTTGAAGTGATTTCGTTTGATAATAGCAAAGATATAGAACTTTCTCTGATAACTCAGTATACACGTGTGATGTCAAAGTGTTTAATTTGCATATCAAAGAAACTGAAATATCTCAACAACGAAGCACGGAAACGAAGATCTGCAAAAGATGTTAGGTTGTAGTTTTAAGAGTTCTTTCATTTAAAACAATAATAATTTTCGCTTCATAGGCACTTTAAGAAATGCAAGCAACATGACGCTAGTTCTTTATTAAAATTTTTTTATCATGCTTACGTACGACTTTTGACTTTATCATGGCTTTGTTACGAATTATTTGCTGGGCAATAATTTTTATAACAACATTCGGAATCTACTTGTGTTTTCTAGGCTCCTCCGGATGAAGGGAAAGCCCCCGAGCCTGTCTCTACTCTCGGTGGTAGTCCTGCGGTAAGTTATATATCTGTCTTAAGTTTTCTTTGAGCTTGACGAACGTCTGAAGTTAATTTTCTGTTTTATTGTATTAGGGTTACGTCAAGACTTCAATGGTTTGCATTGCACCAGGCGACGATCCACCTGTGAGTTTTATCTTTTTATTTCTTATTGTAATTTAGTTTTAGGTCACACTGATTTAAGTTTAATTGACTTATCTACTTTTAGTCAATGGATGAGTCAAAGCAAGACGACACTGCGGAAGACATTGAATCGTAAGTTAAGAGAAGGATGAGAATGGTGATGAAGAGGGAGAGAAGGAGAAGAATGGTGATGAAGAGGAGAGAAGGAGGAGAGTGGTGATGAAGAGGGAGAGAAGGAGAGTGATGATGAAGAGGGAGAGGAGGAGGAGAATGGTGATGAAGAGTGAGAGAAGGAGTAGAATGATGATGAAGAGGGAGAGAAGGAGGAGAATGGTGATGAAGAGGGAGAGAAGGAGAGTGGTGATGAAGAGGGAGAGGAGGAGGAGAATGGCGATGAAGAGGGAGAGAAGGAGGAGAGTGGTGATGAAGAGGAAGAGAAGGAGAAGAGTGGTGATGAAGAGGGAGAGAAGGAGGAGAGTGGTGATGAAGAGGGAGAGAAGGAGGAGAATGGTGAGGGAGAGAAGGAGGAGAGTGGTGATGAAGAGGGAGAGAAGGAGGAGAGTGGTGATGAAGAGGGAGAGGAGGAGGAGAGTGGTGATGAAGAGGGAGAGAAGAAGTAGAATGGTGATGAAGAGGGAGAGAAGGAAGAGAATGGTGATGAAGAGGGAGAGAAGGAGAGTGGTGATGAAGAGGGAGAGAAGGAGGAGAATGGTGAGGGAGAGAAGGAGGAGAGTGGTGATGAAGAGGGAGAGAAGGAGGAGAGTGGTGATGAAGAGGGAGAGAAGGAAGAGAGTGGTGATGAAGAGGAAGAGAAGGAGAGTGGTGATGAAGAGGGAGAGAAGGAGAGTGGTGATGAAGAGGGAGAGAAGTAGGAGAGTGGTGATGAAGAGGGAGAGAAGAAGTAGAATGGTGATGAAGAAGGAGAGAAGGAAAAGAATGGTGATGAAGAGGGAGAGA
>OZ036007.1:7874839-7942339 GCA_964035015.1 Corallium rubrum
CCGTGGATAGTTTGTTTTGGCGAAATCTGGGCTTCTTGGTAACAATGCCTTATGACGTACGCAGATGGATCATTAATAGTGAAATCTATTGTTCTTACGCATAGTTGTCCATCTGCGTACGTCATAAGCATTGTTTCCAAAAGGCCAATTTTTTCCAAGAACGACTAGCCATGGCAAACTTTGAGAGTTTATAGCGCGAAAACTACGCATCAGATTCTCTTGAAATTTTCAGTGAGTGCTCCTGCCATGCTCCTCTGTACAATAAATCAACAAAAATGCCAACGAATTTTTCACTTCATAGACACTTTAAGGGTGGCTCGACAGTTTACATCATGAGAAATTACGTATTTTCTTCATGAAAAGGTTGCACAGGTCGCAATGAGCTTCATTTTAGTTCATTGCATAGCTCTGGTGGTGGTCTTGATTATTGAAAAGATTTATACTTGTAGCGCTTGCGTATCTAGAGAAATTGTGTTTGTGGTAAGCGACAGATTTTTTGAAAATTAGGTTTTCTGCATTTACTGAAACACGATTTCTTCACTTAGGTAAACTTTGAGAGTATAAATCTTTTCAATAATCAAGACCACCACTAGAGCTATGCAATGAAATAAAATGAAGCTCGTGAGACCTGTGCAAAACCTTTTATGGGGAAAAACGATAATTTCTTGTGATTTAGACTGTGCAACTACCTTAACTCGATAACTAGCCAAAAAATAGACATGCCTGACGTGTATGTGTCAACTGGGCAATTACAGGGCTTTTATTTAATTATATAAGTAACTACTGTAATTTCTAAACTGTGGCTACTTGTAAAATAAGTTGGTTATTTTATAGCAGGTCATCGATATATGCTAACATAACAATAATATTTACATTGACTGGTTAATGTTCAAACCCCACAAGAAGGTTGACGATCCTCTGTTATTCTAGGGTGAAGGTGTTTGCTATCGTGGTCGTGTTATGGTGCAGTTAGAGACTCAGTTGGACGCAGAGATTGAAGAAGAACTGGTTGAGATTCCTTCAGAGGATGTTCTTCTCGTACAGCCGTTCTTGCGTCGTCGAAAGTACAAGCTGTATGCTTGCTTCCTTGAAGCCACCATGCTTTCCATCGAAGATTCTCCTGTAGAGTTTGAAGTCAGTATCGGTACGTACGGACCGCGGCCTTGAGTTTCGTTGTAATGTATCCAACACAATCATTGTTCTTCCTCCCATTTCTAAATACAGCTAAGCAGGTTGAAAATACGAGGTAAAGCAGATATTCTTTTAACCAACTTGGCTGTATTTAGACATCGGAGGATGAACACTGACGAGTGTTGGATATAGCGTCTCAAACGAATCAATATTTTAAGAGAAAATCGACCTCAAAATTTGCTAAATTTGACTAATCTTCCTCCGATTTTTAAATACCGATTAAATATTTCTTTCTTTTTAATTTTCCTCATGAATTATTGAGTTTGAGAAGTGTATTTTCATCTCATTACTAGTTTGCTTTTCAAAAAATTTCTTTTGTTGTTTGTACCTCTTATATACTTTGAGTTGCTTCATTGAATGAGAATAGGGACTTTAAGATTCTAGAACGACGACGGCGGTTAGAAAGCAAGATAGGTTTTACAATTTATAGATGTCAGAGTTGACTGACTATTATATCTGATATTTGAAATCAGTTTAATGACTTCCAAAACGCCCCAGTGTTGCTAAAATGATTGTAGTGTCTGTATTGAAGTCATTCTCAAGCAACATGCAGTTCTCGTATTTTGTTGAGTTCTCGTTGTCTTGAAGACGTGAAAATGCTCTAAGTGGTGTTGTATAAAGAACGATGACGGTGTTGAGATTACTTTGGAGACTGAAAATTATTCATCCTCTTTGTTTTGCAGAAAGAATTATTTTGTTTAAATTACGTCGTCATTGAGGTTGACGTCGTAGATCTTAATTAAAGTCTGTAACATTTCACTGAGGTTAATACGTGTCTTATTAGGTAACTATGGTAACAAATTGGACCGTTCTGTGGAGCCGTCGTGTTCCACCACTCCACCAACTAACCCAGTGTTCGACGGAGAGTTTTACTATTATCTACCTTGGGGAAACTCGAAGCCTTGTGTAAATGTTGAAAGTCATTGGGAAGACATCGCTTTCCGTCTCGAACCTCTTAACAGGCTGCTCAAGATTGTTGATCGACTGGTGCGTACGAGAAGTACTACTTTATATTATTTTGACCCCATTTTTAACGAAGTAGCTTTCAACAAATAAATCCCCAACGCAGCAAGGTGAAGAATCAGGCGACGTACACGCGTAAAAACGCACAACTTGTTCACAGTTGTCAACAGGCGTGAACAAAGTTGTGCTGCTCGCCGTGAACAAGTTGTTCACTTATGGTTCGAACAACTTGTTCACGGATAAATCAACAGTCATGAACAAGTTGTTCCAACAGCACATTTTTATAGCCAACAACGTTGTTCGCACATGATACAACATCTTGTAACAGCATGATGAAGTAACAACGATGAACAACAATATTACAACAATGGTGAACATGGTTGATGTATCAACACGTTCTTCGGTTGTTACAACATGTGTGAACAACGGTTGTTGTTTCATCAAGCAGTAACAACTTGTAGAAACAATGATGAACAATGTTCATTTATCGATGTTGTTCATATATGTCAACAAGTTTTTACAGCATTGTTGCCTGAACAATGCTGTAACAACTTGTTGACATATGTGAACAACATTGATAAATGAACAACATTGTTCATCATTGTTTCTACAAGTTGTTACTGCTTGATGAAACAACAACCGTTGTTCACGCATGTTGTAACAACCGAAGAACGTGTTGATACATCAACCATGTTCACCATTGTTGTAACATTGTTGTTCATCGTTGTTATTTCGTCATGCTGTTACAACATGTTGTATCATGTGCGAACAACGTTGTTGGCTATAAAAAATGTGCTGTTGAAACAACTTGTCCATGACTGTTGATTTATCCGTGAACAAGTTGTT
Organism: Corallium rubrum; assembly: GCA_964035015.1. Taxonomy (NCBI): domain Eukaryota; kingdom Metazoa; phylum Cnidaria; class Anthozoa; order Scleralcyonacea; family Coralliidae; genus Corallium; species Corallium rubrum. Next base: position 7,877,840 of record OZ036007.1, read on the forward strand.
CGAACCATAAGTGAACAACTTGTTCACGGCGAGCAGCACAACATTGTTCACGGCGAACACCACAACATTGTTCACGGCGAGCAGACATTGTTCACGCCTGTTGACAACCGTGAACAAGTTGTGCGTTTTTACGTGTGTAGTACTATTAGGGAAAGGGTTAAAACGGCTTCTATCATTTTAGGAAGTCAGCATGGAGAAAGTCAACGTCAGTGTAGATGCCAAAGCTCCGACTGCTGAAACAGCTTCATTACTTATTGCTTTGTTAGATGAACTTATCAAAGACTGCCAGTACGTTAATTAGCCATTTCCCAAAAGAGCAGAGTACTGGGTTCGAGTTGAGACCGCAAAGCATGTTGGGGCCGTTTGGAAGGACAAGATACTGGCAGAGATTGAAGAGCGACTATAAAATATAAAAATGCATCATCATCATAATTGTTGCGTTCCAGGCTGCACGAATAGTTTTAGAAATGCACCACAACTGCATTATTATAGGATTCCAAAGAACCAGGAGCACAGAAAAACATATGAACATATTCTAAGGAACAAAACACTTAAGAAGTCAGACGCCACTCGAGTTTGTTCGGCTCACTTCGAAGGAGGAGAAAAATTGAGTCGTAATCATTTACCTACGATATTTCCTTGGATAAATGAGACACCTAAAAGAGAACTCACACAACGTTCAGTTGAAGATGTGATATGGACATTATTAATTTAATAAATTAAAGGACACCGACACTCCGACAGCTCATTTGCATTGCAGCCATTGTTGTCCTTCCAAACGATCCCAACATGCTTTGCGGTCTCAACTCGAACCCAGTAACCTGCTCTTTTGGGAAATGGCTAATTAAAGTAATTTATTCTATCACATTGTGTGTCATTTAGTTTACGAAAAGACGTTCCAAATCCTGGGAAAGTAAAGTTGATATTTTTTTGAAAAATAGATCTTTACGTCTTAAGAAAAAAAAAGATCTGTTTCTGGTCAGGGCACATCGACGCGGTCACTGGATATTTTTTTTGCTAATTTCTTTTTTTAAAGCCAGTCAATCCTTTATTGAACAGACATACTGAGTATTCTTCTTTTATAAGTGTCACATTGTAAACTGAACATGTAAAAAAATTACGTCAAAATATCAAAATGCATATTCAAGAACACATGAACGCATGGTTGAAATATAAAGCCTTCAATCAGTTCCAACAAACATATCAGTACTTTTGACAGGAAACATTGGTTGAACTCTCTTTAAATAGACCGATCAAATATTATCCTGTGGTATGATCCGCAAGATGGCGCTTTAAAATAGATCGCCAATTGACTAAACAGCGCGCGCAAAGCCAATCAAGTTCAGACCACGCTGACAAGACTTTGATGAGCGCTGAGATAATCCCCACATATTATAAATGAGTGACCACTGACCAAATATCTAATAATAGATAGCGCGCGCAAAACCAGTCAAGCTCAGACCACGCTGACAAGACTTTGGCGCGCGCAAGTCAAGCTCGGACCACGCTGACAAAACTTTGATGAGCGCTGAGATAATCCCCACATCTTATCATGAGTGTCCGCTAACTAGCGTTGTCTCCTTTTTTACCTTGCCTAAATTACATTTAGCCACATTTAAAAATGTATAAAAAAGAGTCGACGCGCAAGAAAAAAGATGACGCGCGAGCTGACCAGAAACAGAAGATTTTTTTTTTTGGTTGGCCTAACAGTAACGATTTTATTTGGGGAGCGTTCCGAAAGATGAACTTCTTTTTGTTTATTTTAGGAATCCACTGCCACAGTTTGATTTGAGTAAAATGGGTGTGACCCGCCTTGATATGAAAAATCAAGAGATTCGTGTTGATGAACTCGTGAGTTCTTTATTTTAAAAATTTCTAAATGCAGTCAATGGATAGACAGTTTTGGCGCCTTACTGCCCCTTTAAATAGGCGTACTTGTTCTCCACGCTACGATGTAAGAAGATTAATTTTATGATGTTATTTTTCATCTAGGCTGCAATCACAGAAGAAGCGACCAAATTACGAGAAAGTGCAACCGACGTCCAGGAAGCTCTTTCGGAAATCCAGTCTTACTTGACTCGTCTGAAGGACGTCGCTGTCGAGGTACGTATACGAGTATTTTTAATACAGAGAAGCTCTCGTATAATGAAGCCATTGTGAGAATGTATTAAAGACTTATTAACCAAGTGCGAGGTCTGTACGAGAAAGTATTTGCCTGAGGTTTTCGTACAGACAGAGCGACGAAGGAGCGAGGTTTGTGCGATAAAACCGAGGGAAATACTTTCCCGTACAGACCGAGCAAACGAGGTTAATAAGAAATTTATTATATGGCTATTGGTTCATTTTATTTTTAAACTTCGAGCGTTGTTTTCGTCTTCGGAGTATGTTGTTTACCTTACCTGTTGACTTTTTCGTGTCGCTTCTTGGCCTTCTTATTTACACCAGTTCGGCTTTTATTTGTCGTGTTTTTAGATAAACAGCTTTAAAAAAACCAGCAGTGATGTTCCAACACACTTTATTGTTCAGAATATTTGAATAAAGATATCTATTTCTCTTTTATTTGTATTCAAATCAACTCAGAAATGTTCCCGCCAAAACTTACAGTGCCGAGAAAAAAGCGTATTGACCTGTCGGTCAATATCGTAAAATCCCGACCTCTCAGGAACCAATCAGCGTGCGTCGTTTTGCGTACAGACCGGAAATCAAACCCAGCCATATAATAAGCTTTTGTCACATGACAGTAGCGTTGAGAGGTCCTAATTTGGGAACGCAATTGTTAGTCGTTGGATATTGTCCGTATTCGCTTGTTTGGTCCGGCAAAGTTTTTTCGCTAAATCTTAAGGTCCATTGGAGAAACGATGATTTAGTTAATGTTTAAGGATTAGACAGTGAGTAGCTGAAGTGCTAAACAAGATTTAACTGTCGTCGACCGATGCATAAAAGCATAGATAATGGCAGGGGAACTGGATAGGAAACTTCAAACGAGGTTAAAGAACCGGAAACGTTGTTTGCACAACTTGCTATGCACAACTTAAAAGCAGCTAATGCACCTATTGCCGAAATTAGACAAAAGTGTAATATACTTAAGTTCAACAGTGTCTGATTTTAGCCATGTGGGACCACCCGTTAGGTGCATTGCCCGCTTATAAGTTATAATTACCATAGCAAGTTGTGCAAACATCGTTTCCAGTTTCGTAAGTTTCCTATCCAGTTCCCCTTCCATTATCTATGATAAAAGCACTGAGAGACGTAGCGTCTGTTATATTACACCGTGTATATGTACAACTATATTGTTTAATTGTTGATTAAGGACCTGGGTCAAAGTTAGCCCGGGTTTACAAGCAAAATGTCACAGGTTGGGTCACCCTGCTGCCTGGGTCAACTTTATTAGACGTGGTTACCAAGCCTGGCCCAATAAGAAGCCTGTTACTAGTAAAATGTTGTCCCGGGTAGGCGAGTTATCCCCACCAAACGCGTTTACAAGAACAAAACATAACCCGGCAACTAGGGTACCCCTAGTGGCGTGATAGAGGTACCTAGCACGATGGTTACCCTGGTATCCTTGTAAGCACGACAAACAAAAAAAAAAAAAAAAATAAGAAATGTACGAGAACTAGGATAATCCAGGTGCTGGTGTCACTACCTCCTTGTAAACAAGCCCTAACGTAATCAGCATTTTCGCAAGGCACTTTCAAGTAGTTAAAACTCGTTCAAAAACTCATTAATAATTCATGAGGAAAATTCAAAAGAAATTAAAGTTTAATCAGTGTCTTTATATGTGATAAAGATACCTCCTGATTTACATAAACTTTAGCTTTGATTTTCTCAGCTTAGACAAGGTTATTTTTCAAAGTTATTACGCCAATGAACTTACCAAGTGGTTCGTTTTTGAAGCCGTTCAATAAACTCGCAGTTCGTGTTTTATCAGATATAAAAACACTCGGCTTCGCCTCGTGTCTTTATATCTGATAAAACACTCCTGCTCGTTTATTAAAGGTGACATGACACGAAAGTTATCTTTCCTTGATTTGAAAGTGCTCTTAAAATAATGTGGAATATCAATTTACAGCTTTTCCATATTTCACCTAGTTCTTGAGATATTTAGACTTATGTGATATTCAAATGAGATAACTTATGGCTCGTTTTTTTCTAATTAATATATTCGAAATTCTTGTCTATTTTTGAAATTATTGAACGAAATCACCTGAAACTTTGGATATTGTTACCGTTCATGAAACTGAATATCGAAGAGAAATTACAAGTGATTTTGTTCAATAATTTTAAAGATATAGATGCTTTTCGAATATGTTAATTAGATAAAAACGAGCCATAAGTTATCTCATTTGAATATCACATAAGTCTAAATATCTCAAGAACCAGGTGAAATATGGAAAAGCTGTAAATTGATATTCCCCATTATTTTAATAGTACTTTCATCAAATCAAGCAATAATTTTCGTGTCATGTCACCTTTAAACAGTATTTTAAACACCAATTATTGTAAACAACGGTTAAGCGGCGTTTTTGCAATCGGGGTCCTAGTGATTAAAATTACTATTTAATAAAATTGATGATATCAGTAGATTTTCTTACAGTATAAAAATATCTTTCTTTCTAATCTAGCCTCAGAACAGTATGCCTGATGTTGTAATTTGGATGTTGAGTGGTGACGAGCGTGTTGCTTACCACAGAATGCCAGCCTATGATCTGTTGTACAATGCCGACGCAGAATCACGAGGAAAGCATTGTCGAAATGTCATTGATCTCGAACTCAAGGTACGTTAAGAAACCGGTACTGATTTCTTTTGTTTTTGTCGCGTTCATTATTAAAGGGCTTATATATGCAGCGAAAACAAGTTTGGAAGAGACTTAGGCCTGGTTTAGACGTCGAAGTTTCGTCGCATTTAATTCGTCGAATTTAATGCGACGATTATGGGACAGAAGTGACACAGTTCGGTTTAGACGTCGAATTTAATGTGTCGCATTTAATGTTACGGCTGAAATTTAACGCCAAATAGCTCTAAACGTTGGTGTTTCGAGTTTCGAATTACCGCGCGTTCCAATTTGCATGGCACCCAGCTGTTAAGAGAAACGCCATGTTTTTATCTTCAAGTGAGTATGAGGCTCTCTGTGTTTCAACATTGTGTCGTTGGTCGCCCGTTTGTCGTTAGTGAATGTATAAGCTTTCGCTTAAAGCTCTCTCATTCTTAAAACTCGATTAATGTGTTGCTTTCGGCTATTTCGACAGTTTTCTTCGGCCGAAAACTCCAACAATTTCATACTAATTGTTTTCGTCCGTCACAAAACATTCTGGACGATACAAACAAGTACGACATGTTGAAAATGATCTTCGTGGGGCCCACGAACTGTAAAATTGTTGGGTATCGAGGGATATTGTAGTATAGAAAAAGTGATTATACTAATTTATGCATTTTATTCGACTGCATTTTATGCGACGTCTAAATCAACGTCGCATTTCCGTCGAATTATGCGACACAGCTCGTCGCATAATTCGACAGCGTCGAATTAAATTGGATAAAATTGGTCGCATTAAATGCGACGAATTAAATGCGACGGAACTTCGACGTCTAAACCAAGCCTTATTTCAAAGAACTTTTGAAGTTATAAAGATTGACTGCAGCTCTTCCATATCTCACTTCGTTCTTTAGATATTGAGGTTTGCGTGATATGCAAATAACATCACTTAGACGTCACACTGTGTAATGACTTGTTGGAAAATCATGTCTATTCTTGCAATAATTCAAGTACATCACTTGAAACTTTTCATATATAGTGAGTGACCCGCGATACACAGTTAAGAGTGATTTCGTTGAATAATCTCAAATTGATATTCAAGATTTTCCAACAAGTCGTTATGCAGTGTGACGTCTAAGTGATGTTGTTAAATAGCTAGAGTTTCACTGGATACAACGATGACTGTCATTGGTTGGTTTGTGGTCACATGACCTTAGTTAAATTTCAATGTCTACCGAGCGGGCAATAATTGAGAACTTATTGCCTGCTCGGTCAATAAGTTTTCAATTGTTGCCAACTATAACTTTGAACTCTTCACGGCATCCTATAAACAAAAACTTGTTTGGTACGAAAAAAAGAATATTTATGGGTCTTCGAAGCATGTGTGAAGATTAACTGGAGAAATGTATTGCTGTTCTTTTGTTCTGAGACTTATATTTGTTTGGTTGAAGTGAAATTACGGAGCCAAGCGAAATGTTTTGGTAAGTCTTAGCGTTTGTCTTTCGTGTACTTTCCCTTGATAAACGTCGAAATTATTCAGCGAAACTCAAGCTATATAACAAAACACTTAATGTCTGATCCCTCGTGAAACAGTTAGTTTTGTTTTCCCTCGAGTCTCGATGTTTCCCTCGACTTCGTCTCTGGAAATATCAAGACTCTCCGGAAAACAAAACTAACTGTTTCCCTCGGGAGCAGACATTAAGTGTATATTATTTACATATAAAACAAAGAACGAAGTGAGATAAGCACGAACTAATGTTTGCTCAAGTAAGAGAGTTTCTTCTGATCTTCATTTTTGCTGCATAAGCACTTTAATGATTTGAGAAATATTTATGTTTTGTGTGATTTTGTTCTGTAGTATCCTGGGAAGAAAGGACGCAATACAAAAGACAATCCAGAGATTCCAGCTCTGATCCGATGCATGCTGTGGCTTGGCCTCGAGGCAAATCAAAAAGACTGGACAGCTCAGCAAAATGAAGCTTCGTTCACCGTGTATGCTGAAACAGTAAGTGCAACTTTAACATTAGTGTATTGACTATTGATGTAGTAGCACAAGACAGATATACGAACAGACAGACAGACGGACAAACGAACAGACAGGCTGACAGACAGACAGACAGACAGACAGACAGACGGACGGACAGACAGACGGACAGACAGACAGACGGACGAACAGACGGACGGACGAACAGACAGACGGACGAACAGACAGACGGACGGACGAACAGACGGACGAACAGACGAACAGACGGACGAACAGACGAACAGACGGACAAACAGACGAACAGACGGACGAACAGATGAACAGACAGACAGCTGGACGAACAGACGGACCAACAGACAAACAGACGGACCAACAGACAAACAGACGGACGGACGGACGGACGGAAGGACGGACGGACGGACGGAAGGACGGCTGTTTAGACAGACAGACAGACAAGGTAAGAACCTAACCTCCCTCCTGGCGGAGGTATTTACAAATACTCTCAACACAACTAATTGAAATGACTTCTCTATTTCTCACTAACCTTATCGTATGTCTTATTCTTTAGTACGAAAACCAGCAAAATGTTCTTGGAAATTGGACCAGCAAGGCAATGATGCGTCCCAAATTTTCTGATTCCAAAGGGGACGTAAGTATCTCCATAGACCTTATTCAAAAATGGCCGCCGAATTAAAATTCTTTTATGTACATATAAATTAGCCTTTATGAACTCGTTTTCATGTGTGAAATTCAAAAGAATTTTTACATTAAAACGAGGTCATAAGGGCTAATTTATATGCACATAAAAGAATTCTAATTCGGCGGCCATTTTTGAATAAGGTCTATAGTCAATCGAGATATTGTCTGGAAACTCAGCTAAAGTCTTTGGTCTATCTTTTTGTTCGCCTCAGTATGCATTTTTGTACACGGTCCACGGTCACTGAACACATTGTATTTTAGTATAATGAACGAATTATCCAATAGAGCGTTTTCATCTTCCGTCACGGCGGCCATATTGGTGTACCAAAACAATAAAATGACGGCCATATTGGTGTACGGTATGGGAATTAGCTCTTTCTTATTCAAATATTTCGTATTGTTTCACCACCCCAATGGGCCACCGATCACGTGAGTGAAAACGCTCTATAGCAACGTTTCAGTTCAATCACTCAACCGTGCTATTTAAATATTAATAAACCTAAAACAAAGGATGTGCAGCGTGTAAGGGTACGGTTCAACATAAAACCCTAGCTCATTATAGGCGCTTTGAAGTTTGCCGAGTTTCCAGACCATATCTCGATTGACTGTGGTATCTCTGATTTCTGGTATTCTTAATATAGAGGTATACAATACATCCAATCCTCTAAAATATACTTCTTTTTTCTTCAAGTTTAAACTACCCAAAGATAAGTTTATTCCCCCAGATGGATGGGGCTTCGAGGGAGACTGGTTCTTAAATCCTGAGCTGAGGTTAGTTGGACAACTCCAGCACATGACCACAGCACTTGCACATGATGTTCTGAGCCGTCATAATGTGCGTCAAATACAGGCGCAACTGACAGAAACATTTCACTTGACCCTTGCGACTACTACCACCACAACCACTACCACCACAACCACTACGACTACCACCACCACCACCACCTCCACCTCCACTACCACCACCACCACCACCTCCACTACTACCACCACCACCACCTCCACTACTACCACCACCTCCACTACTACCACCACCTCCACTACCACCACCACCACCACCTCCACTACTACCACCACCACCACCTCCACTACCACCACCACCTCCACTACTACCACCACCTCCACCTCCACTGCTACCACCACCTCCACCTCCACTGCTACCACCACCTCCACTACTACCACCACCTCCACCTCCACTGCTACCACCACCTCCACTACTACCACCACCTCCACCTCCACTGCTACCACCACCTCCACTACTACCACCACCACCACCTCCACTACTACCACCACCTCCACTACCACCACCACCTCCACTACTACCACCACCTCCACCTCCACTGCTACCACCACCTCCACCTCCACTGCTACCACCACCTCCACCTCCACTGCTACCACCACCTCCACTGCTACCACCACCTCCACTGCTACCACCACCTCCACTGCTACCACCACCTCCACTGCTACCACCACCTCCACTGCTACCACCACCTCCACTGCTACCACCACCTCCACTGCTACCACCACCTCCACTGCTACCACCACCTCCACTGCTACCACCACCTCCACTACCAACACCACTACTACCAACACCACTACTACCACCACCACCACTACTACCACCACCACTACTACCACCACCACTACCAACACCACTACCACCACCACCACTACTACCACCACCACTACTACCACCACCACTACTACCACCACCACTACCAACACTACTACCACCACCACCACTACCAACACCACTACTACCACCACCACCACCTCCACTGCTACCACCACCTCCACTGCTACCACTACGACTACCACCACTACCACCACCACTACCACCACCACTACCACCACCACTACCACCACCACTACCACCACCACCACTACCACCACCACCACCACTACCACCACCACCACTACTAACACCACTACTACCACCACCACTACTACCACCACCGCCACTACCAACACCACTACCACCACCACCACCCATCACCACCACCACCCATCACCACCACCACCCATCACCACCACTACCACCACCACCACTACCACCACTACTACCACCACCACTACTACCTACTACCACCACCACCACCACCACCACAACCACTACTACCTCCACCACCACCACCACTACCTTCTACCACAACTACCTTCTACCACAACCACCAACATCTCCACCACAACCACCAGTACTAAAACCACCACCACTACTAAAACCACCATCATTACCACCACTACCACCACCACCACCACTACCGCCACTACTAAAACCACTACCACCACCGCCACCACCACCACCCACTACCACCACTACCACCACCACCACCACCACTTACCACCACTACTACCACCACCACCAATACCACCGCCACTACTACCACCACTACCCCCACCAACCACCACCACTACTATTACCACTACCACCACCACCACTACTATTACTACATGTACTACCACCACTATTACCACTATCCACCCGCGCCAATCTTTCTCGAGACTACACTAACCCAGACGAGCAACTTCTGCAAACAAAACAAGTTTGTGTCATTAGTAACGAGTGGTTTCATACTTAATGATTTAACATTTTGAATTTTCTATTCCACAATTAGTATCAACTACAGCAAAGATAGCGGACGTAAGCTTTTCCTAGAGGACACATTTGAATGCGAAGCTCGAACTATTCCGGGAGGAGCTTGGGCCCCAGCCACCGTTCCATGGCAGGAAGTGGTGAGTATTAGATCAGATCTTTTAATACCAAGCTAAAATACAACCAAAAACATTGTTTGCTTGAATTTATTAGCAAGAAACTTCAAAATGTCATATCTCCGCACCAAAAATGTATTTAATATTTCAAACTTACCTTAGTGCTAATTTAATGTAATTTTTTGTTATTATTTTATAAAGCATTGTTCATAAACAATTTTTAAAAAATTATTCGATTTCAAACTCTTGACCACAAGGAGAGATAATGATTGTCGATATTTTTTTCATCAACATTAGCATGGAGATGCTTGCATGGATCTTCAAGATGAAAGTCACGTGAACAACTGGTGTCTAATGGTTGGGATCAAGACATGAATCGAGCTGTCACGTGAACAACTGGTGTGTCCTAATGGTTGGGAGATATAAACATAACAAGGACGAAGCTAGCTGAAGGGAGGTTTAAAAACAACAGGGGAAACATAGACTACAAGACTGGGTCGTAGACATGAATCCGGGTTATTTCTTGAGCAGCACGTGTGGATGAAAAATGTTAATTTTTGACAAACAATTTTCATACGTAATGGACCTTAATAGACGTAGGGACTTAATTTATTATTGAGGAGGTTTTCCAACAAAGTTTGGGGTTTTTTCTACCTTGGACAAAGATTTCCTAGTTTTTCCTTCATTTCTTATGGGACGTACGCATGCACGTAAAAGCACAAAGTTTATTTTTATTTTATTTAACTTTACCTTTTAGTCTTAGTCTCCCGGCCGCGCGAAATTGCCGTAATGGCCGCCGCTTTGCGAAATCGAGGTTTGGCGAGTTGTTTCTTTTGAACCAAGCTTTCATTGCCATTTTATCGATGTTTTTGAGTATTAGCAAGACATTTCACTGTTTCTCAGTTGTTTACGTGTTGGCTATCGACTGGCTGTCGATCAAAAATAAGGCCGAAATGCGGTGGCGGAGTGGCGGACCTTATGACCCACTGATCTGTGCTATGACCTTTGTCTGAGCAATCAGGACGTGTTCGAGCAACGAGGAATCAATCTCTATCTCTCGGCGATACTATACATTGTATGGCCGTTTTATCAAAACTCGCCAGGATCTGTTGAAGTAAAGGTAAGCTGTCTCGCTATTTCCATTGGTACAGCCATCGTGTTTTGTTATTGCAAATTGTGTTTTCTATCGGAGAATTGGATTGCGTTTTGACTTTTGTCTGTAACCAATGTGTTTAATAGACTTTAGACCTTAGCACTGCATAGCACTGTGATTTTGCAGTAGCCCGAGTGAACGCCTGACCAGGCGTCTTGTCTAATTAGTATTCAAGGGCTTTATGCGATATAAAGCCCTCGAAAGAACAAAGAAAACCGACTCAATAATAAATTAATACACAACAAACTACAGAAGTGGGAAGGTATTTCCATTTTTGCTGTAACAGCTTGCAACAGTTCTAAAGCAAATATATACGTGCATTAATCTGGCATGTTTGTTTTGTATCTTTTCTCAGGTTGGGAGTACACCATTGAACAGTCTTGGGTTGGCTTTGGACCCGTCGAAAAAACCTATCATCTTTGCCGTCGAAGACGTTGGGTTCGCGAAAGAAAGTTGGTTACCGATGTTGAGAAAGCCGAAGCAGAAAAAGTAAGTTAAAACTACCGTCTCTCCAAAAAAAAACGGACAATCAGCTTTGTTGGAAGTGGTTATAAACCTACAATGGGTTTTCAGCTAAACTTTTGTAGGCTAACTGTAATACAAATCGAAATACAGTAAGGTTTGAGTACTGCTGAAATTATTCAACGTTTCTAACGTTTCGAGCGAAAGCCCTTCGTCACTCTTTACGTTTCTCTCTGACGAAGGGCCGTCGTCCCTCTTTACGTTTCTCTCTGACAAGGGCCTTCGTCAGAGATTACGTTTCTCTCGGCAGTACTCAAATCTTACTATTATATTTCGATTTGTATTTCAACTTCCCGACCCCTCGTCCCCTCGAGAGACAGACTTGCTCCAAGTCTACTGCCTACGCAGCACACTACGTTTATTTAACTGTGATACAGTACAACTTTGTACCCAAGGTCTTTTCAATTCTACCTGCTCTCTTTCCTCTGGCGGGGAGAGAAATGCAGAGATAAGACCTTGGGTATGAGATTGTGGTACTGGTGACATTCTCGTGTAATATGATGGTTGCTGAACATGTATTTAGACCAGCGATCTTGACGTTCTTGCGCATGCTTTGTAGGCACGTAACGCTCAGCTTGCTGCTGAAGGATGGGAATACGCCAAAGTGTTCACCACCAAGTTCCATGTGAAGAAGCGGAGTATGGATTTAGTACGTCGAAGACGTTGGCACCGAAAGTTAGTTCAACACAGTCCTGATGCTTCTGCTCCTGTGTTCCGTATGGACGTTGGAGATGTAAGTAGTTCACGTGTGGTTGTATTGGGTGATGGTGAAGATGGTGGTAGTAATGGTGGTGGTGATGATGGTAGTAATGGTGGTGGTGGTGGTAGTGGTGGTGATGGTAGTGATGGTGATGATGATGATAGTAATTGTGGTAGTGGTGATGATGATGATGATGATGATGATGATACTAGTGATGATGATGGTGTTGATGGTGATGTTAATGGTATTGTTGGTGATTATATAGGTGATGATGTTAGTGATGGTGATGATGATTATGGTAGTGATGATGGTGATAATAGTGATGATGGTATAGTGATGATGATGGTGATGATGATGATGATGATGGTGGTGGTGATGGTAGTGATGATGATGGTGTAGATGATGTTAATGGTAGTGTTGGTGATGATGGTGGTGATGATAATGTTAGTGATAGTGATGACGATGTTAGTGATGGCGATGCAAGTGATGGTGATAGAAGTGATAGAGGTAGTGATGGTGATGGTGATGGAAGTGCTGGTGTTGTTGACGATGGTGATGGTGATGTTTGTAGTGGTGGTAGTAATGGTGGTAGTAATGGTAGTAGTAAGTCATGATCTCCGAACAGATGATTATAATGACCGTGGTAGAAGAGATCAACTCAGTAACATGCCTTATTTTGCGTTACTCTATTTTTTTCTATACTTCCAGAAAGACGACGAAGCTGAGCACACTATGAATTCCCCGCGCATGTTTCTTACATACGAGAGTAAGTTAAACTTGGCTGTTCACATTTCTGATTACCTCGTAAGCTAAATGATTTCACATGTTGTTTCTTTCTCATGTTTTTTTCTTGCTTTCTTTAGAGCCTCACAATTACCAATTGAGAGCTTATATTTATCAAGCACGTGATCTGATTCCATCCGACCAAAGTGGTTATTCAGGTATGTGAGAATAAATTCATATTGGAAACGCCTTTCGACAACGTACGTTATAGTACTTTCAGTTTAGAATTAGCAAAGTTTTATTAGTTCTTGCTTTGTAAGCTGTCGTTACTTCTTCCCACAAGGGGCTTTTCAAAGCAATTTACATTACTAAATTTCAAGGGGCGAGTCGAAGGCATATCTTGTTTTGTAAGCTGTCCTTAGATATTAATAAGGGCTCTGCTTGAAACGTCAGTATTTTGTTATCAAAGCTATTCTCAGCAGTTTACCACCTTTTCACTTTGCTCTATCTAAAACACTGACTACGCAACACTTTTTTAAAGTGCTTATGAAATGAATTTTTCGCTAATTTCTTTATTTCATAATATAAAGATATAGAAATCGCTGATATTGCTACATATGCTCACTTTGTTTTTACGTATTTAGAAAGTGCTTTATTTTTATATTTAAACTTGCCAAACCGTAGCATTTCTTAAGTGGAAATGTCAGCAAGGACTGAGACGAGTAACAATACCTGTGACGTCACAAGGTGGATCAGGACTAAACAAATTCAGCCTGGTTCCCAGGCCTCTCTTTTTAACGTCGAGCGGCAGACCGAATTGTGAGAGGCCCTGGAATAAAATGTTTTGCTCGGCCCCAAAACTGGCCCCAAATTATACAGACTCCAAACGGCCGTTTGGCGGAAAACCAAGGCAGATAACACTCACATCGGTCTGCACAATTCTTTATAACATCATATGGCAAGGTTGGTCTACTGCCGAAACGTTAAAATAGCATATTTCGATTTGTATAAATGTGTTTCGACACGATCACTTCCTACGCCGAACACTACTTTATAAAGCCTCATATGTATCAACCTTTTAACGTAATGTAAAATAAAGAAACCTACTCGTTTGCTGTCTGCTCTCAAGAAGAAGTTTGTTTAAGTGCCCTCGTTCATAAAATCCGAAAGAATCCGAGCTCCAGCAGGATTCATGATAGATAAAGATGAACATTTTCCGCTAGTCCTCTCGCTCGATCCCTATTCTGTGACGTCACCAAACTAAGTTCGAGAGAAAAGAGGACTAGGAACTAGTCTGAAACAAATTTATGATAATGATCCACCGTGTGACGTCAAATAGTTGTTGTTCCCGCGTCATTGTGTTGACGTTTCACGGCCCTAGCTATCAACTTTGAACTGAAAAATAAAGTGTTTTCCAAAGACGTAAATATTAAATGAACATATGTCCGAATATCAGAATTTTCTATATTTTTATATTATCATTTCATAAGTACTTTAAATTTTTTTTTGCCTGCTATGTTAGATCCGTACGTGAGAATTGCTTTTGGAAGTGTCTGTCAAACTACGGAAGTGTTAGAAAAGACTTTGTGTCCAACTTGGGATCAAACGCTGATATTTGAAAAACTCTCCATTCATGGCGCTGTTGATAAAGTTCTTGACAATCCTCCAAATATTATCATGGAAATTTTCGACAAAGACCAAGTTGTAAGTATTCATTGAATTTCTCGTGTATTTAGAAAAAGTTACACACAAAAATTAGAGGAAAAAAATACAATTAGAAATTACATTAATTTTGCTATTATGGCAAAAACGTTAATTTTCTCTTGAAGGCACAGACCATAGTCCCTAGAAATAAATTGTCTGGAAACGCGGCCAAAGTCTTTGTTCTAGGTTTTTGTTCACGTTTGTGCACCTTATTTCACCTTAACGCTTGCTGAACACATTGTATTTTTGGTATAATGAAGCAATCAACCAATAGCAGCTTTGCTTTGTAAATATTAATGAACGTAAAACAAAAGATTGTGCACCTTATTTGCCACTCAACCTAAATTGTAGCTCATTGTTAACCGCTTTGATGTTCGCCGCGTCTCCAGACAATGTAATTCTAGGGACTATGCACAGACTATTTAATATTCACTTGTTATTTGGAGCACTTGACGATAGACCCTTTTAATAAGTATGGAATACGTAATTTGTACCCTTTGACGTCAATTTCTTTTCAATTTCGTTTGTCTTAGCTTTTGTATATTTTCAATAGAATTCAAAAGGATGTACTCTGCACTTATTAAAAGGGTCTATTAGACTTTCTTCTGTCGTTGAAGACAATATAATTTTTATTTGTTATTAGGGTAAGGATGAGCTTCTTGGTCGTGCACGAGCTGAGCCCGTAGTCCGAGTGAACGGAAGTGAAGGAACCCACGCTCGTCTGTCTTGGTTTTCTGTCGAGAAAGATGGTGGTTATGCCGGAGATATTTTGGCTGCTTTTGAGTTGTTTTTGGTAAGAGAAAATGCTTCAGTATGTAGTGAATCACAGGGGCGTAGCCAGGATTCTGAAAGGGGGGGGAGTCGAAATCAAAATAAATTTTCAGCGGGGTCTGGGGGCATGCTCCCCCGGGAAATTTTGAAATCGAGAGTCGCTGAAATGCCATTTCCTGGCTTTTGGAGGAAGATTTTACAGACTCTAAAGGTTAAAAAACGTCATATAAAATACTCAAAACACGCAAACGTCACATAGATACTCAAAATGCATACACTCAGTAGATTGAATACACTGTTTTCAGTTTATTTCCTGACACAATTGATATTGCATCAGTTTTGTAGTTACATGTCTGTTTTATATCAAAAGGGGGGAGCTGCGGCTCCCCCGGCTCCCCCCTGGCTACGTCCCAGGTGAATCATGATTTAGCATTATATTGTACCGTAGCCAATCAATGAGCGATGTTATTTCATCGTAGCCAATCAATGAGCGATGTTATTTCATCGTAGCCAATCAGTGGGCGTTGTTATTTTATTATAGCCAATCAGTGAGCGTTGTTACTTCATTGTGGCCAATCAATGAGCGTTGTTATTTCATTATAGCCAATCAGAATTTGCGTTGTATCTTTCTTATAGGACGAGGGAGCTGAACTGCCATTTGCACCACCCATGCGCGGTGATCTGTTTCTGGTCCCCAATGGGGTCCGACCGGTGTTGCAGAGGACTGCGCTCGAGGTACGTGTTCGAAAAATCCCCCGTTAATACGACCACCCCGTTAATAAGACCACGCCATTATTACGACCACCCCATTATTACGACCACCCCGTTATTACGACCACCCCGCTATTACGACCACCCCGTTAATACGACCACCCCGTTAATACGACCACCCCGTTATTACGACCACCCCGTTATTACGACCACCCCATTATTACGACCACCCCGTTATTACGACCACCCCGTTATTACGACCACCCCGCTATTACGACCACCTCGTTAATACGACCACCCCGTTAATACGACCACCCCGTTATTACGACCACCCCGTTATTACGACCACCCCGTTATTACGACCACCCCGTTAATACGACCACCCCGTTAATACGACCACCCCGTTAATACGACCACCCCGTTAATACGACCACCCCGTTAATACGACCACATTTCTTTGGCCCGATGGCCTACTGTACTTTATTATGATTTTGAAGGCACGTTTTGTTTGTTTTTTCATTTTGTTCAGGTTATGTGCTGGGGTTTAAGAAACATGAAGAAATACCAGCTGACGAATGTCACATCCCCAAGTATCGACTTCGAGATTGGTGAGAAGAAGATTACGTCGACTGTTATCAAGAATTTGAAGAGAAACCCGAACTTTGACGAACCATTGTTCTTCTTCGATGTGGTACGTTTATATCCAAGAGACTATTAAATGTTTAGTGTTTTACTTGCTCGTTGATATATTATTACAATCTAATAGCCTGTTATGTTGAGATATCAGTCATTAGAGACCTTAAGCAAGCTAGGACGACGACGGCAATTAAGTTACTGCTTGAGAGAAACCGTGGACCAGGACATCGTATATTGTATGCTTTATGTATTTTGTAAGACTTTAAAGAGCAACTCTAGCTTCGACAACGTGACGTATAATAGATTAACGCCTAAGTAAACTATCAACTTTTGCTGTTCCTTGCCACAACGTGTTGTTGCCACGGCTAGTTCCTACTTCTCTTGCAATGTTTATTTAAGCAAGTTCACGCATGCGCAAACGTTTGGCAGCGGTGTTGTACAGACCCGAGGAACATCCGCAAACTTTCCTTCGACTTTCGCGAAGTACCTTTCAAAATCAACGACTTCATGTAGTTTTGTTTTTCTTTGTCTAAATAGTATCTTCCAAAGGAGGAGATTTATTCGCCGCCTCTTCGTATCAAAGTACGTGATCATCGTACTTTTGGCCGAGCTCCAGTCGTTGGCACCCAGTTGGTCAGAAGCCTGGCTCCATTCCGTAGAGATGTTCCTCAAGAGGACGCGCAATCTGATGTTATCGGTCAAGGGGGTACGTCCTGGTTGTTTTAATACGCTGTAATTCGTTTCTCTTTGTTGCAAGACTTAAGGCTGTTTTCCATCATTACGTTCGCTTTGGCCGCGCGGGAGGAGCGGGCTTTGAAAGTTGGAAATTTTCAACTCCCAAGACGAACTAAACATTGCACACTCCGCCCACGCAGGCAAAGCGGACGTAACGGAACACAGACCTTAGGCTCCCAAGGGGTTCGTGACCGCGTATAAACTGGTTGCTAATTTGGCGGGAAACTTATTGATAATTGGCGCGAAAACGCCCGAAAATGAACGCAAATATATTGCGTTTTCTTTGGTGCGTTTTTCTAATTTTGGCACGCAACTTTCTGAAATGGATACGTGTTGTCCAGAAGATCAGGACGGTTCGGAAGAGCATGTATATCGCCTAGAAGAGCACGCGCATTGACGTAAAGGCTGCGCGCATTGTGTCGCAGACCGTGCAGTTTTTCAATGGTTTTTTCTTCTATTTTTAGATCTTATGGATGAAACAGATGCAGCCCCGGCTACTGCTGTTGTCGAAATGAAAGAAGAACCAGTGGTATGCCCCAGTCTCCGTTAGCTTCCTTTTCTTTTAATGAACTTATCTTTGCGATACTTCGAATCTTAAGCTGGTTTTCCACTAGGCGACTATTTTTGCGAAGCGACTTTTTCTTTTGTCTCATGAGCTCTGAGCTGGAACTAATCAGAAATCTATTGAATTCGAACAAAAGGAAGTCGCTTCGCGCGAAAAAAATCGCCTAGTGGAAAACCGGCTTAAAGTGCTTATGTCACAAAAAAATTTTTTTGACTTTTGAGTAGAGGACAAAAAGTTAGTTAATAGGTTCTTTAACATTTTTCGGTTTTCTCTTTTCATTCGCGAGATATGCGGCTCTAAACCTTGAAAAATTGGCTTTTAGCAAAAAATTGTCGCGCCCGAGAAAAAAACGGAAAAGGGTCTGGGGCGACAGCCGTGTGACGTAGCTTAAGGGACGGAGGTTCGAATTCACATGTGAAGGAGTACTAAAAAGCTAATGAGAAGACAGCAAAATGCCAGATAGATGTGTCGTTTTTGGTTGCTCAAACCAAGCAAACGCAGAGAGAGGGATCTAATTAATAAGTCCCTTAAGCTACGTCACACCACGCTCGTCCCAGACTCTTGTTGATACGCGACATTTTCACGAAAATTGCTGTTTAGAGCCGCATATCTCGCGAATGAAAAGAGAAAACCGAAAAATGTTAAAGAACCTATTAACTAACTTTTTGTCCTCTACTCAAAAGTTAAAAAAAAATTTTTGGTGACATAAGCACTTTAAGTCGCACAACATTGATGTTTAAAGGTATCTAAACGATACGATTGTTGTATACGTTTGTCATTCTGACGTATGAAATTTTGTGTATATGACACAATTCTTGTTCATGATTGGATGGCGATTGTCGAAAAACGTCGTTTACACAATTGGCGCTGAATCACATACATCACGATGACAATCGTATACGACAATCGTACCGTGTAGAAAGGCCTTTAATACAGTGACGTTAGCGGGCAGCTGAGGTAAGCAAAAAGTAAGCCTTTGTAAACCTTATTTACTTGTAGGATCCTAAAGAAGATGAGCAGATTGATTGGTGGTCGAAATTTTACGCCTCGATCGGAGACGATGCCAAAGCTGGAGAGTACTTGGATAAAGGTTACGACAAATTAACTGTGAGTAGAGCTACGGAGTTGATATGTCATTGGCAGTGATCTCAAAGCTACACATGTAAAAATCTCACAGCTTGTCAACAGGATGTGTTCGCAACAGGCTTGTAGCAAGGCTGGGAACAAGTTGTAACAATGCTGTTCATTCAAGAAGCTGCTACAACCTTGTTAGCATCAATCTGTTAACAACTTGTTGAGTGCAGAGCGGCAACAGGTTGTTGGAACAACTTGTCATCAGTCTGTTGGAGTCATCAGCCTTGTTACAAGTTGTCGACAACCTGTTACAGACATGTTAAGGCTCAATTTCCATATAAACGTCCCCAAATGACGTCATAAGCAGTTTAATACTTCATATAGTATATGTATATACATGCAGTAATCTTTGTGTTCACTACATATAAAGCATTCTATACAGATGTAATATTGCTGTCATAGACGTTATATCGCCGTTACAGAGGTTATTCACGTTACTGGCGTTATAGACGTTTTAGGCGTTATTGACGTTATTGGCGTTTTAGGCGTTATTGGCGTTTTAGACGTTATTGGCGTTTTAGACGTTATTGGCGTTTTAGACGTTATTGGCGTTTTAGACGTTATTGGCGTTTTAGACGTTATTGGCGTTATTGGCGTTATTGGCGTTTTAGACGTTATTGGCGTTTTAGACGTTATTGGCGTTATTGGCGTTTTAGACGTTATTGGCGTTATTGGCGTTTTGGGCGTTATTGGCGTTTTAGACGTTATTGGCGTTTTAGACGTTATTGGCGTTTTAGACGTTATTGGCGTTTTAGACGTTATTGGCGTTTTAGGCGTTATTGGCGTTTTAGACGTTATTGGCGTTATTGGCGTTTTGGGCGTTATTGGCGTTTTAGACGTTATTGGCGTTATTGGCGTTATAGACGTTATTGGCGTTTTAGACGTTATTGGCGTTTTAGACGTTATTGGCGTTTTAGACGTTATTGGCGTTTTAGACGTTATTGGCGTTTTAGACGTTATTGGCGTTTTAGACGTTATTGGCGTTTTGGGCGTTATTGGCGTTTTAGACGTTATTGGCGTTATTGGCGTTATAGACGTTATTGGCGTTTTAGGCGTTATTGGCGTTTTAGGCGTTGTTGGCGTTTTATACGTTATTGGCGTTATTGGCGTTTTGGGCGTTATTGGCGTTTTATACGTTATTGGCGTTATTGGCGTTATAGACGTTATTGGCGTTATAGACGTTATTGGCGTTATTGGCGTTATTGGCGTTATTGGCGTTATTGGCGTTATTGGCGTTATAGACGTTATTGGCGTTATAAACGTTATTGGCGTTATAGACGTTATTGGCGTTATATACGTTATTGGCGTTTTAGGCGTTTTAGACGTTTTAAGCGTTTTAGGCGTTATTGCCGTTTTAGGCGTTTTAGACGTTATAGACGTTTTAGGCGTTATAGACGTTATTGGCGTTTTAGGCGTTATTGGCGTTTTAGACGTGATTGGCGTTTTAGACGTGATTGGCGTTTTAGGCGTTATTGGCGTTTTAGGCGTTATTGGCGTTATAGACGTTATTGGCGTTATTGGCGTTTTTGGCGTTATTGGCGTTATAGACGTTATTGACGTTATAGACGTTATTGGCGTTATATACGTTATTGGCGTTTTAGGCGTTTTAGACGTTTTAAGCGTTTTAGGCGTTATTGGCGTTTTAGGCGTTTTTGGCGTTATTGACGTTATAGACGTTTTAGGCGTTATAGACGTTATTGGCGTTTTAGGCGTTATTGGCGTTTTAGACGTTATTGGCGTTTTAGACGTTATTGGCGTTTTAGGCGTTATTGGCGTTTTATGCGTTATTGGCGTTTTATGCGTTATTGGCGTTATAGACGTTTTAGGCGTTATTGACGTTATAGACGTTTTAGGCGTTATAGACGTTATTGGCGTTTTAGGCGTTATTGGCGTTTTAGACGTTATTGGCGTTTTAGACGTTATTGGCGTTTTAGGCGTTATTGGCGTTTTAGACGTTATTGGCGTTTTAGACGTTATTGGCGTTATTGGCGTTATTGGCGTTATTGGCGTTTTAGACGTTATTGGCGTTATTGGCGTTTTAGGCGTTATTAGCGTTATTGGCGTTTTAGACGTTATTAGCGTTATTGGCGTTTTAGGCGTTATTGGCGTTTTAGACGTTATTGGCGTTTTAGACGTTATTGCGTTTTAGACGTTATTGGCGTTATTGGCGTTTTAGACGTTATTGGCGTTTTAGACGTTATTGGCGTTTTAGACGTTATTGGCGTTTTAGGCGTTATTGGCGTTTTAGACATTGGCGTTATTGGCGTTATTGGCGTTTTAGGCGTTTTAGACGTTATTGGCGTTTTAGACGTTATTGGCATTTTAGACGTTATTGGCGTTTTAGACGTTATTGGCGTTTTAGACGTTATTGGCGTTATTGGCGTTATTGGCGTTTTAGGCGTTTTAGGCGTTTTAGGCGTTATTGGCGTTTTAGACGTTATTAGCGTTATTGGCGTTATTGGCGTTTTAGGCGTTATTCGCGTTTTAGGCGTTTTAGGCGTTATTCGCGTTTTAGACGTTATTAGCGTTATTGGCGTTTTAGGCGTTATTGGCGTTTTAGGCGTTATTGGCGTTTTAGGCGTTTTAGGCGTTATTGGCGTTTTAGGCGTTTTAGGCGTTATTGGCGTTTTAGACGTTATTAGCGTTATTGGCGTTTTAGGCGTTATTGGCGTTTTAGGCGTTATTGGCGTTTTAGACGTTATTAGCGTTATTGGCGTTTTAGGCGTTATTGGCGTTTTAGGCGTTATTGGCGTTTTAGGCGTTTTAGGCGTTATTGGCGTTTTAGGCGTTATTGGCGTTTTAGACGTTATTAGCGTTATTGGCGTTTTAGGCGTTATTGGCGTTTTAGGCGTTATTGGCGTTTTAGACGTTATTAGCGTTATTGGCGTTTTAGGCGTTATTGGCGTTTTAGGCGTTATTGGCGTTTTAGGCGTTATTCGCGTTATTGGCGTTTTAGACGTTATTAGCGTTATTAGCGTTATTGGCGTTATTGGCGTTTTATGCGTTATTGGCGTTTTAGGCGTTATTAGCGTTATTGGCGTTTTAGGTGTTATTGGCGTTGTAGACGTTATTGGCGTTTTAGGCGTTATTGGCGTTTTAGACGTTATTGGCGTTTTAGGCGTTTTAGTCGTTATTGGTGTTTTAGGCGTTATTGGCTTTTTAGGCGTTTGCGGCAAACCAGGGGGTTCATACTTCTACAATCTAAAAAACATTCTGTTTTTAAGTAGTTTATAAACACTGATATATAAGGTTATGATTATATACCAAAATTTGTTAGCTCGTTTTCAAAATTGAAACATTTTGAAGAAAGCATGCCTTAGAATCATATTTCGTACCCCCCTGTTTCAAACACATTCGCCGCCACAACAAGGCACCAACAGTAGCATAATTAGGGAACGTAATATAGAACTTTATTAATGTCGCGTAAATCAGTGTACATTAGAACTGTCACAAACTGCAATGATTATACTGCAGTCTGCAAATCGCATTTGACGTGTGAATTTTTACAATCTGTATTCTTACATGTAATAGAAAACCTTGATCACGCGAGTTTATGTCAGTTTATGTATATGATTGCTACTGTAACATCAACAGCCAATATATATATATATATATATATATATATATATATATATATATATATATATATATATATATAACTTAAATACACAAAAACATTATGCGAACCTGAAGATATTTGTCCTTGGATTAACTAAATAGAACTGAAACCAACATTTTGTTGTGTATAACCGAAGCACCAGACAGTGTCACAGTTTATGGCTGCGTGGCCTTGGCGTTTTGGAAGAGGATTAGAAGAAGCTAGGGTAGAGGCGCTAGGAATGAGTGACGTTAGGTCGTAAATAAAGGACTCACTAGGCTAAGCTCGTGTATTATTTCCACAATTTTTGCAGAGATTATGCCGAGAAAGCAGGCATGACAAGTCATGACTACATGCATTTAAAAGTGAATCACAGTCGCTACTTCGCATCCACAGAGTTCCTGACAGTGCATTGTTCTTACGAGTGAGCTAAATTTGAAACTCGCATTTCTGGGAATCTACGTAACGACGGTTTGGCCTTGGTTAAATCAGTTGCATGGGAAGGAATTACGCTATATTTATAATCAGCAAAGTCGTTGGTTTTTAGTAGTAATGTTTCAAAAAAGTAATGTTTTGCGTAGTAATATGAAGTTGGCTTAAAACGCTGTGCTCTGCCTCACAGCCATAATAACTATATTTCAAGCATTTTTTGTGCGAGTCTCACAAACAGAGCAACGCCGCACATGCGCAAAAGTAGGGACTGTGATTCACCTAGCTTTAAGTTAACATTTGATTCCAGCTGTTTAGGTTTATAAAGGCTTAACGCATTAGCAAACTTGAATGCATAAACGACCTCCGTAGTTATGCTTTACAGAGTTGGCAGTTTATGGTAGATTCGAATGGACCAATGAGAATTTAACCGATATACTTTTGGTAGAAAATGTCGATTTTATATGAATATAGGCATTCGGCAGGTGTACCTTGCAACCAATTCCCCCCCCCCCCCCCCTCCTCTCCCATTTTAAGAAAAGTAGAAAAGGAAGAAAGGACGCCGGCCACGCAAGCCAATGTCTATGCTTTTAGTTTAAGTTTTCCTCCAACTGTTTTCGATAGTATCCGTTTAACCAGGCTTTAAGGGCATTGTCGTGAGAACTTATCCGTGACTGAATGTCATCCAAACTTTTTGCTACAACTTCAAATGTAAAGCCTAACTGTGTTATTCTTTTTACCAAACGATTAAAGTAACGTTTAATGATGTCAGCAGTGACTGGTATTTGTAGACTGTTTAACAGCTGTACAAGAATCTCAAAGATGAGTATTTCTGTGGGACTCCAAACCCTCTCGATGTTAGTGTTCATTTTTTCCATAAATTCTTTGCCACTACTCATCTTAGTAGACAAAGAATGCTTTATTCTTTTTCGCGATGGACCAGGAGACAAGGCAAATGGACTTTCAGCCAACATTTCTCGCTTTCCATAAGGATTTTCACAGCCGTTACATGAACAATCATCGTGACAACCATCTTTATTTTTATAGCAAGGACATCTCGACGAATATTTGTTTGACTTAGTACAAACCGATTTCTTTGTGGCGCTTGCCTTTGAATTTTTACCACATGAACACTTTTGAACGGTAGAAGATGAATGTCTTTCATCTGGTAAAGTACTAGATATTTCAGTTTCACATTGCCCAACGTCACGACTAACAATGTTAATGGCATCATAATGACCAGCCCCAAATTGGTTGAATGCAAGGTGAACTCTTGGAATAGCATCCCGAACGATTGACGGGGTTATTAATAGAACAGGCATTGTTTCCATAGATGTGAACAATAATACAGGGGACGAAAGTAAATTCGCTAAAGCAAGAGGCATCGTATTACCAAGCTCGCCCATGAAATGCCCTGACTGTAAGAACAAATGTGCTTCAGTTTCCACACTTGTTGACAAAAATGGCTGATACCTATCTGGATTAGTCGTCCACTCTGTAACGATCAACTCGCGAAGCCTCTGGGCAACATTGGAGACAGACATATCACGACCGATACCCATGTTTTCCGAGAAAGATATTGCATTTGTTGAGTGGGCTTCTTTCTTCACAATATTTAGCAATGCAACTGCTGCGCTATAAAAAAAAGCAATTTCCATCTCCTTCACTTCTTATGATCTCAAACCCCCAAACATGGACGACTGAAGTAAGCCTGCATGTTAGTGTGTCTTTCAAAATCGTCACGAATATTATCAGAATCAGATTCTCTCCGGAAAAACAATGAGGTTGCTGAGTTCATAAAAGGCAAATAACGTTCATTGAATATTGCTCTATTTATACCTTGCCTTTTTATTTCTTCAACGATCTGTGATAACACTTTTACTTTATCCAAAATTTCGGTAAATTGACTATCCGTTACTTCGTCATTCTCGTCATCTGATTCATCTTCACTTAGCTCTATGCACGAATTTATTGGGGGTGTTGTCAGTCCAAACTTTGGTGTGACGGCAATTGAATCACTACTAGAGCTGGTAATCTGTTCAATCATGTGCTGAATAATACTGTGTCGTTCAAAGGTATTTTTCCGTTGCTCATTAATTGCATCAAACGAAGACATGAGGAGCGCGTACGCCAACTCTGTTCCAATTTTCGAATATTTCATGAAAGTGTTAATTCTCCGATGCAACGATTCGTCTCAGTTTGTCCCCCTTCCAGGTTTAATATGTGAGAGACATCCTTTCACGATATGAGATCTCAGTCGATTGGTTTCTTCCAAAACTGGAGGGGTTAAAATTACCTTTCCATCGTGTGATTTAACGACTTTCCATCGTGTTATAAAGGCATTTAAATTGTTTTCTAATATGACTGGTCCTGGTGTATTTAGTCGTCTAATATCACCTAGGTCACTCGGGTCTCTGAAAACTAACTTAAACGAAGAAACAAAGTCGTGGAACAATGAATGTCTTTTTGACGCTTTTTTAGTGATCCTCTGAGTTGCATGAAACAAGTCGAGTTTTACCAACGTTGCTTCACCAAAAATGTCCTGTAACTTCTTCCGTACTTTACAGCAATCGTCGACATATATTTCACGCAAAGTTTTCTTTTTAGTATGCAGTCGCTCTTTGATTTCTTTCAGCATTTCCCAAATAGTATCATACGATGTATCGGGAACTAACTGCCACGACAAAATTTGGCCAATATCATTAAGGACTAAAAAGAGGGATTTAAATTGTTTTATCCATTTTGCACCGTGATTGTCACGAGTTTGATATATTCCAATGTTTGTTACAGATTTAAATGTGTGGTCACAGCATATCCAATCATCGTTAATGACTATATTATGCATTCTTTGTCTGTAGTAAAGCTCGTATCTCCAAAATAATTGAAGGAACGATGACAGCAAAAGCTTGCTTCCTGGGTACAGCTTACCAATCCATGATTGTTCGAATTTAGGAATGTTTGTGGTAAATTTTCCTTGCATTCTTTGTAATTCAACAGAACACAAAATATTGCGATGAAAAGTTTCTCTTCTAGTTTCACGTAAAGCGTGTTCAACTGACGAGATTTTTCCCCCTTCATTAATCAGTGACACAACCAATGTTAGGCACTGCGCAGTTAAACCTGATCGATGTGATATGACAAATGGCAAATGAGCTGAGGAAGGTAGTCGTTGTAAAATTCGCTCGTCATGGCTTATATATCGGTGGCCGGAGTTGCAAACGTAAGCCCTACTAATCAGCAAAACAATTCCATCGATTGCATGTATAACCCGTGGCATTGAACGAGAGTTTTGCCCTCTCTGCCACTCTCCTCTCTCTAGAATCATTTCGCAGTTTTCAGTCAGACAATGTTGAATTACACGAGAGAAAGTGGGGAACTGAACGATTGGATCCCAAAGAATAATATCCTGGATGTAATCAAGAATGACTTCCTCAGTTCTAATCCCACTATATGGTATACAAACTGGAGACCATGGAGCATTGTCAAATTTTTCTGTCATCTTTTGAATGTAGGATATCCACTCCATCGGAAGATCGACACCAGCAACGTCATGGTCACAAAATATCGTAATGCTTATTAAGAAGAAATGTAGTATTATTCTTAACCGCGCCATACTTTAATATCGAAAATTCAAACGATTAAACGAAAGAAAGCTAAGAGAAAGAGGGAGGACGAAAGTAGACACGTCATGGTTAAAACGAGGACATGACGACCATTAGCAAATTTCTTTAAAATTTCCCACGTCTATATGCTGTTAGATTCTATGATTTACTGTGTCAAAAGCCTTTGTGAGGTCCAAAAATAGCACTCCGGTAATATTAAAGGACGTTATCCTATACAGCCATTCATTCGTAGCACTCTAAGTAATGCAATTTCCGTGGAATGCATATATATAGGCTGAAACCTAGCCACCGCTGTTCCACGATTATGTTATTTTCAGACATAAGACAATCTCAGTTGTCTGCATAGTTTACTAGTTTTTCAAAAGCTTTTGCAACAACAGATCAAATAGTACGGTGTTCCCACAAACGCCTATAACGCCAATAACGCATAAAACGCCTAAAACGTCAATAACGCATATTAAAAACGCAAATAACGCCAATAACGCCTAAAACGCCTAAAACGCCAATAACGCCAATAACGTCTAAAACGCCAATAACGCCTAAAACGCCAATAACGCCTAAAATGCCAATAACACGTCAATAACGCATATTAAAAACGCAAATAACGCCAATAACGCCAAAAACGCCAATAACGCCTAAAACGCCAATAACGCCTAAAACGCCAATAACGTCTAAAACGCCAATAACGTCTAAAACGCCAATAACGTCTAAAACGCCAATAACGTCTAAAACGCCAATAACGCCTAAAATGCCAATAACGCCTAAAACGCCAATAACGCCTAAAACGCCAATAACGCCTAAATCGCCAATAACGCCAAAAACGCCAAAAACGCCTAAAACGTCTATAACGCCAATAACGCATAAAACGCCAATAGCGCATAAAACGCCAATAATGTCTAAAACGCCAATAACGCATAAAACGCCAATAACGTCTAAAACGCCAATAACGCCTAAAACGTCTATAACGCCAATAACGCATAAAACGCCAATAGCGTATAAAACGCCAATAGCGCATAAAACGCCAATAACGTCTAAAACGCCAATAACGCATAAAACGCCAATAACGTCTAAAACGCCAATAACGCATAAAACGCCAATAGCGCATAAAACGCCAATAACGCATAAAACGCCAATAGCGCATAAAACGCCAATAGCGCATAAAACGCCAATAACGTCTAAAACGTCAATAACGCATAAAACGCCAATAGCGTATAAAACGCCAATAGCGCATAAAACGCCAATAACGTCTAAAACGCCAATAACGCATAAAACGCCAATAACGTCTAAAACGCCAATAACGCATAAAACGCCAATAACGTCTAAAACGCCAATAACGCATAAAACGCCAATAACGCATAAAACGCCAATAACGTCAAAAACGCCTAAAACGTCTATAACGCCAATAACGCCTAAAACGCCAAAAACGCCAATAACGCCTAAAACGTCTATAACGTCAATAACGCCATAGACGTCTATAACGCCAATAACGTCTAAAACGCCTAAAACGCCAATAACGCCTAAAACGCCAATAACGCATAAAACGCCAATAACGCATAAAACGCCAATAACGTCAAAAACGCCTAAAACGTCTATAACGCCAATAACGCCTAAAACGCCAAAAACGCCAATAACGCCTAAAACGTCTATAACGTCAATAACGCCATAGACGTCTATAACGCCAATAACGTCTAAAACGCCAATAACGCCTAAAACGCTTAAAACGTCTAAAACGCCAATAACGTATATAACGCCAATAACGTCTATAACGCCAATAACGTCTATAACGCCAATAACGCCAATAACGCCAATAACGTCTATAACGCCTATAACGCCAATAACGTTTAAAACGCCAATAACTAGCCTAGTTTCTATGCCTTTCGTTTCCGCCATGAGCATGGCCGCGTAATCGGTTTGGGTTCTTGGGAAGACTGGGGAGAGGCTGGAAACGAGAAGGCCTAGCAACATTCGCAAAAAGGTCCTGCCCAGAATCGTTCTGGCCCTTCGAGTGTCCCTGGGATCTAGCGTAGCGACAGCATATTACAGTAAAAAGCATAAGGATGTCTGGCGAAGATTTTACCAAAGATCTTGGCGATCGAAAGAAGGAAATTATGGAATATATTCCAATTGGAGCTCGAAATGAAAATTTAACTGTTTAACTTTCAACTTTTGGCGGTTGCAGAAGGAAAGCTAGTGATAAGAAAGCTAGGCCAGTGAACCTTCGTCGATCCGAGGTGAGATAGAGCTTGTATTAAAATAGTAAGTGTCGGGAAACACTTAGGACGTCATAACATCACAATTCTTCCTCAATAAACAACTGAGCTGTAAAGTAAAAGTGTTTACGAATGTTGCTAGGCCTTCCCCAGCGGGTCCGTTCGGATCACTTCCGAAACGTGTCAACCGAGGAAGGCCTAGAAACTAGGCTAGCCAATAACGTCTAAAACGCCAATAACGTCTATAATGCCAAAAACGTCTATAACGCCAATAACGCCTAAAACGTCTATAACGCCAATAACGCATAAAACGCCTAAAATTGAAACGCCAATAACGTCTATAACGCCAATAACGTCTATAACGCCAATAACGCCAATAACGTCTAAAACGTCTAAAACGCCAATAACGTCTAAAACGCCAATAACGCATAAAACGCCAATAACGCTAATAACGTCAATAACGCATAAAACGCCAATAGCGTATAAAACGCCAATAGCGCATAAAACGCCAATAACGTCTAAAACGCCAATAACGCATAAAACGCCAATAACGTCTAAAACGCCAATAACGCATAAAACGCCAATAACGCATAAAACGCCAATAACGTCAAAAACGCCTAAAACGTCTATAACGCCAATAACGCCTAAAACGCCAAAAACGCCAATAACGCCTAAAACGTCTATAACGTCAATAACGCCATAGACGTCTATAACGCCAATAACGTCTAAAACGCCTAAAACGCCAATAACGCCTAAAACGCCAATAACGCATAAAACGCCAATAACGCATAAAACGCCAATAACGTCAAAAACGCCTAAAACGTCTATAACGCCTAAAACGCCAAAAACGCCAATAACGCCTAAAACGTCTATAACGTCAATAACGCCATAGACGTCTATAACGCCAATAACGTCTAAAACGCCAATAACGCCTAAAACGCTTAAAACGTCTAAAACGCCAATAACGTATATAACGCCAATAACGTCTATAACGCCAATAACGCCAATAACGTCCATAACGCCTATAACGCCAATAACGTTTAAAACGCCAATAACGTCTAAAACGCCAATAACGTCTATAATGCCAAAAACGTCTATAACGCCAATAACGCCTAAAACGTCTATAACGCCAATAACGCCTAAAACGTCTATAACGCCAATAACGCCTAAAACGTCTATAACGCCAATAACGCCAAAAACGTCTATAACGCCAATAACGTCTAAAACGCCTAAAACGCCAATAACGCTTAAAACGTCAATAACGTCTATAACGCCAAAAACGTCTATAACGCCAATAACGTCTAAAACGCCTAAAACGCCTAAAACGCCAATAACGCTTAAAACGTCAATAACGTCTATAACGCCAAAAACGTCTATAACGCCAATAACGTCTAAAACGCTTAAAACGTCTAAAACGCCAATAACGCTTAAAACGTCAATAACGTCTATAACGCCAATAACGTCTATAACGCCTAAAACGCCAATAACGTCTAAAACGCCAATAACGCCTAAAACGCCAATAACGCTTAAAACGTCAATAACGTCTATAACGCCAATAACGCCAATAACGCCAATAACGCCAATAACGTCTAAAACGCCAATAACGTCTAAAACGCCAATAACACCTAAAACGCCAATAACGCTTAAAACGTCTAAAGCGCCTAAAACGCTTAAAACGTCAATAACGTCTAAAACGCCAATAACGTCTAAAACGCCAATAACGCCAATAACGTCTAAAACGCCAATAACGCCAATAACGTCTAAAACGCCAATAACGTCTAAAACGCCAATAACGTCTAAAACGCCAATAACGTCTAAAACGCCAATAACGCCAATAACGCCAATAACGTCTAAAACGCCAATAACGTCTAAAACGCCAATAACGTCTAAAACGCCAATAACGTCTAAAACGCCAATAACGTCTAAAACGCCAATAACGTCTAAAACGCCAATAACGCCTAAAACGCCAATAACGTCAATAACGCCTAAAACGTCTATAACGCCAGTAACGTGAATAACCTCTGTAACGGCGATATAACGTCTATGACAGCATTATTACATCTGTATAGAATGCTTTATATGTAGTGAACACAAAGATTACTGCATGTATATACATATACTATATGAAGTATTAAACTGCTTATGACGTCATTTGGGGACGTTTATATGGAAATTGGGCCCATGTTACAGACATGTTAACAGACTGGGACAGCCAGTGCGAACACATGACGGTGACAGCCTGTTGAACAGCCTTGTAACAACTTACTTGCAGGTCTGTAACAGCTTGTGCGAGTTTACGTGTGTAGATGAACTTTCTTATTAGAGAGCTTAAGCATATTAGGCGTTTTTGAGACAC
Organism: Corallium rubrum; assembly: GCA_964035015.1. Classification (NCBI taxonomy): domain Eukaryota; kingdom Metazoa; phylum Cnidaria; class Anthozoa; order Scleralcyonacea; family Coralliidae; genus Corallium; species Corallium rubrum. The sequence continues at coordinate 7,909,556 of OZ036007.1, forward strand.
GGACGCGCGTATTCTTTGAAAAGACTTTTTTACCCAAAACAAAGGCTATGAATAATCACATATCTAAACTGTTAGCTCATAAGCTGAAGTATAAAAATACAGATCCTTTATTTTGCATTGTGATGTAATGAAATTATCCCCCTTAAAATACAAGTTTCAGTCTACTTTAAAAGTATGTCTCATTGTAGTAAAACAACGATGACAGGCCTCAACGTTCTAGAAGTTCCCGTCGTCTCAAGAACGTGAAAATGCTCTCAATGACGTCTTGTGTAGAACGACGACGGCGTTCACTTTGCTCTTGGAATTTTAAATTGCTCATTATCATTGTTTTGAATGGAAAATGCTATTGAATTAAAACGCGGTCCGTGGCTGTAAAACGTCTGTTGCTTAAGCTCTCTATTGGTAGGCAGGGCCGCCGAGAGGAGGGGCTAAGGGGGGAAGTTGTCCTAGCGCCCCAACTCGAGAAAGGCCTCCTAAAATTTTTGAGATTTGAGTTTTTAAAGTGTCACTGTGATGAAAAATCGTCAGTCTTTTTTTGATCTTATCATAAAGTACATTTACAATGAGGATGAACGGCGTTTGTGGTTTGTTAATATCTCATCTCGTTCAAGAGATATTCACGTTTTGGAAATATGCAAATTATATTGTTGATGACGTCATGTTCTCCAAACGAGAGAAATGAAAATCGTAAAATTAGGAATATCTCTAGAAATAAACAATAGAAAGTGCTCAAATTTTGCATGCCTATAGTATTAAATAAAATACGTTTTACTGTGGAACTTTAGTTGTTTTCGTGGAAACTACTGGTTCCTGGCCTCCTCCAATGATAAAATTAAATTTGCTTATTTGTCAGCAATCAAGTAACGTTTACTCCAGCGAATAAAAGTGAAGATTAGGGCATATGTATGCATTGTAATTCAAACGTTTAAATCTTTCTATTTTTAAACAATGAGGCAAAATGATAATTCCCTTTTTAAGGTTTAGAGTAACCTGAGAGCATGCGCTTAACATGGCAATCACAAAAGTTCCACAGAGATGTGTATGTTATTGGATACTATAAGCATACAAAGTTTAAGCGCGTTCTATTGTTTATTTCCAGAGATATTCCTTATTTTACGATTTTCATTTCGCTCGTTTGGAGAAAATGACGTCATCAGCTATAAATTTGCATATTTCCAAAACGTGAATACCTCTTGAGCGAGGTGAGATATTGACAAACCACAAACGCCATTCACCCTCATTTTAAATGTACTTTATGATAAGATCAAAAAAAGGATTGACGATTTTTTCATCATAGTGACACTTTAACGTAAGAAAACATGAGGCCCAGAAAGTGTAAAGATCAGTAACACTAACTTCATTTTTAACCAACCCAGGGGACCAATGAGAACACGTAGACACGACCCTATGACGTGTGACGTTATCAGCCTAAATCGCTAATTTACCCCAGGCCCCACACTTTCAATCGGCGGCCCTTTTTGTAGGAATCCTTCAATTATTTTGCAGTGTACTATTTAATTACACATAATATTCTCCAGATCTATCCTCATCCTTTGGAGAAGGTAGAAGACTTCGGAGCACTGTCGGACTTTGTCGACACCTTCCCGCTAGTCCGCGGAAAGAAGAAGAAAAGACCGGACGATGACGATGAAGTAGTTGGCGAATTTAAGGTAAAACAATTAACACGTACAGCGGTATCTTTTGTTAAGTATTTTATGTTTTACCCTTTTGCTTTTTTTTTTGTTTTTTGTTCTTTCAATTCTTAATTTTGTTCTTGTGTTTTTTTTGTTCTGTTTCTGTTTCTTAATTTATTTATTTTTCTGTTTTTTTGTTTTGTTGTTATTTATTTTTATCTAATTGTTTTCCAAAAACAGTGTGCATGAAAAGGTTAAAATTCAGTGTCAAAGTTTTTTTCATTTTCTCAGGGGACTTTCCGTGTCTACCCGTTGCCAAGCGACCCCAACGAACCAATTCCACAAAAGTTCCTTCGAAACCTTCCTCCCTCAACACCCGTCGAGTGCATCGTCAGGGCTTATATTATCAGGGTGAGTGATGAGAATGATTACACCCGTTTTAAAAATTACGTGACCAAGCCGGAAATATTGCAGTCGACATGCGAGTTTTATGACAATTCAAAATAATTCAATATAACTTCTTACTTTGTCATCGTATTCAACATTCCCATGGATTGCATTGTTGTATGGTTAAATATTCACCATTCGGTCAGCATTAACGTTCTCATTTCACTGTTTCTGACTCAGTTCGTATTGATGTCCGCGTACACGTGGACAAAATCACTTCAAAAGCCTCTAAGCGTCTATATGCTCTTCGCATCCTAAGACGAGCGGGTCTTAACCAGAGTTATTTATGTATGATTTATTGCTCTTCTGTCAGACCGACCCTCGAATATGGCTGCCCGGTATGGCACACGTCACTTCCAAAGTATCTAACCGACGCCATCGAGAGCATCCAAAAAAGAGCTCTCGCTATCATTTACCCTGATCTAAGCTACGCCGAATCACTTGCTAGGAGTCGTCTCAACCTTCTTTCATCGGGAAGAGACACCTTATGCAAAAGGTTTTTTAGAAATTTGACTACTGACAATAACAAACTCTCTGATCTTCTACCTAAGAGAGATCCACTAACCTATAACTTGAGACAAAAGAGAAATTTCTCCCTAGTTAAATGCCGAACAGAACGGTTTAAGAAAAGCTATATACCGTTTGCCATTCAACATTTTTTATAGATATTAACTATTTTAGAATTATATTATTGTATATAATATTTTTTAGTCGTAAATATATTTAATTTGTATGATAACGTAATTCAGTTGCTTCTACAACTGCAAAGTTTTCAATAAAGCCTAAACTTATAAATAAATTGCTACTAGAAATACATGAATGCAACAACCCCTCGCCCACTTTTACATGCTTTTTTGAAACACCACCCACCCCCCACCCCCCACCCCCCCACCCCCTGATTAAAAGCACTCCTGATTATACAGCCAATATAAAAACAAACAAATATAAAAACAAATGATATTAAATCCTTGGGATATTAAATTATACAATTTATGGATAGGTCGATAGGATGACAAAACTGATTTAAATCATTTAATGAAAGTTGAACATATCAAAGCAAAACTTAGATTTCATTATTAAATTCTGGTTGTAAAAAAAATATTGTTTTTAGGAGGTTTCAAAAGGGATTATTTCTAGCAAGCCTTCAAATGGCTTCTCTATGCATGTACATTTTGCAAAGGCCGAATTAAAAGTTGACAGCTCAAAAATTACATTTATAATAGAGTCTGAGATAAAAACAATTCAGTAGAATCGGATTCCAGAAAGAAGTATTAAACAGACAACGTTTCAGTCGAAAACTTGGAATCACAGCCAAGAAAACCGACAAAGCCCACGTCCACCACGGTTAATATAAGCGTGATATAAGCCTAAGATAGTGTTTTAAGTTAGTTTTAGTTAAGCTGACTGATGGTTAATTTGGACGAGCAAAGGGAGAGCACGAAAACGTGAAGCTGCATGTATATTGTTTTAGGACATAAGGACAAAATACAAATCCCCTACCGTTATAAACTTGAAATTCTGCAATTCAGATCGAGGTTTTGTTTACCATACGGCGTTTGGTTTCTTCAGGACCTCTGGTTTCGCTTCAACATATATTAAACCGGCTGTTTGTATCCTTTCCTTCGTTGTTCTCTTTTATTATTTAAGTAGAGCAGGCTCCATTTCGTTGAACGAAAGCAAAATACTGACAGATTTTTAGTTTTCTTGTCGCTAGTCACCAGTGTCCAACTATTCTTACCGCGTGACACCGTACCAAACATATATATATATATAAATAAATAAATAAATAAATAAACTATTTCCCAGATTTCGGCTCCCTCGCTTTTTCTACACGCGTGTAAAATGGACTCCACGCGTGTCGAGATTAGCACCCTCACCGGGCTCCGGGCCTTCGGCCCGTCGCCCGGCTCGGGGATAAAATTCGCATCACGCCACATGCTTGTCAACTTCCGGGGTCGTGTGATTTTGAAAACGGGTGTAAAATGTTGAAATACGCAATTTTCAATACATTAAAATACAATCAAGCATGAGAACGTTTGTTGTTATAAGACATTTGTGATCTTTCTTGATCGTTGCTTTTGTTTTCCTTTGGATGTTATTAGGCCATTGATTTACCGCCACAAGATAACAGTGGGATGGTATGTATCACAACTTTACCATTTTGGAGAAGAATGGGAGACTGTGGAGAATAAAGGGGGGAAAGGATGTCAGAAATGACAGCTCTTTCTTCTCTGTAACTATCCCAAAAGCCTTTGTGGAACATATGTAGACCCAGTCTCCTACTCTTCTCTAAAGTGACTAATTATTCATTCATTTATTCATTCATTCACTCACTTGCTCATTTATTCATTCACTCACTCACTCACTCACTCACTCACTCACTCACTCACTCACTCACTCACTCACTCACTCACTCACTCACTCACTCACTCACTCACTCACTCACTCACTCACTCATTCACTCATTCATTCATTCATTCATTCATTCACTCATTCATTCACTCATTCACTCATTCATTCACTCATTCATTCACTCATTTATTCACTCATTCATTCACTCATTTATTTATTTATTCACTCACTTATTTATTTATTTATTTATTTATTTATTTATTTACTCATTCATTCACTCACGTATTTATTTATCTATTCACTGACTCATTTTTGCATTCATTCGTTTCTTCACTCACTCATTTGTTCGTTCGTTCGTTCGTTCGTTCGTTCGTTCGTTCGTTCGTTCGTTCGTTCGTTCGTTCGTTCGTTCGTTCGTTCGTTCGTTCGTTCGTTCGTTCGTTCGTTCGTTCGTTCGTTCGTTCGTTCGTTCGTTCGTTCGTTCGTTCGTTCGTTCGTTCGTTCGTTCGTTGTAAAATAAATATATTTGACGTAAAACTTTGCACTATCCTTGATGTATAATAAAAGTTTCTTAATGTTTGTATTTTTCAGGCGGATCCATTCTTGGTTGTAACTCTTGGCAAAAAGAAGTTTTCAACTCGTGACCACTACATTCCAAACACTCTTGATCCAATATTTGGCCGGTAAGTACACACGTAAAAACGCACAAGCTGTTACAGACCTGCAAGCAAGTTGTTACAAGGCTGTTCAACAGGCCGTCACCGTCATGTGTTCGCACTGGCTGTCCCAGTCTGTTAACATGTCTGTAGCAGGTTGTTGACAATTTGTAACAAGGCTGATGACTCCAACAGACTGATGACAAGTTGTTCCAACAACCTGTTACCGCTCTGCACTCAACAAGTTGTTAACAGATTGATGCTAACAAGGTTGTAGCAGCTTCTCGAATGAACAGCATTGTTACAACTTGTTCCCAGCCTTGCTACAAGCTTGTTGTGAACACATCCTGTTGACAAGCTGTGAGATTTTTACGTGTGTAGATCGTTGTTGACAAGTTTGTGGATAGGTCACACTATAAGGCCATGTTTACATGAAGTGGATTGACAGTCCAATCAGATGGAAAAACGCGAGTGAAGTCAATCCGGGCACATGTTTACATGGAGAATCCTATCTGCTTGGACCATTGTTTTCGGTTTTGGAACACTATTTTTTGTGCTTCCCTCAATGTCTGCCATTTAGCATGACACGCACCAACTTCACTCATGCGTATCAAGTCATTTTCAAGTCAAACCGTGTTTAGATGAACCAGATTGGAGACATTCAAGTCGATCCTTGCTTGAATCTCAAGTCAATCCACTCCACTGCGTGGATCAGTGACTTCAGCCATTTGTTTCGATCAGATCGAAAACTTTCAATCCACTTCATGTAAACAGGGCCTAAGTAACCAAGCACATTGTCAATTGCCAATTCGTTCCCATGCCCGTTACTGAATGGGTTTGAAGTTTTTGTCATCTAAACCAGTCAGAAACCTTCTAAAGCCCTGTTTACACGGCCAAAATTTAAGCGGGATCTGAGCCACATCTGACTTTAAGCGGGCTTAAAATGTCCGTGTAAACAGATCGGCGTAAATTAATCGCGATTAGTTTGCACCACCTCAAGGAGGTGGATTAAACTGAGCACGATCAGTTAATCGCGCTTAACTTGGCCGTGTAAACGCAACGGGATTGAAAAGCGCTTGCTTTTAATACGGTGTTATTAATACGATAAAATGCATCTTTTTTTGCCCTGCTGTAGAAGCTTCCATCTCGCTATTCTTTGTTCCTTTGTTTCTTTCTTTCTTTTAGCTATTACTCTTTCTCGTGTACCGATGTCTTCCGTTGTTCTTTGACGCACGCTACCCATACCATAGTCAATCGAGATATGGTCTTGGAAACTCGGCAAACTTCAAAGCGCCTATAATGAGCTGTGATTTTATGTTGAACCGTACCTTACACCGTGCACATCCTTTGTTTTAGGTTTATTAATATTTAAATAGCACGGTTGAGTGATTGAACTGAAACGTTGCTATTGGACAATTCGTTCATTATACTATGCACAAAAATGCATAAAGGCGAACAAAAAGATAGACCAAAGACTTTAGCTGAGTTTCCAGACCATATCTCGATTGACTATGCCCATACGAAGCTTTCAAAACCAAAAATATAGCTCGTCCGCCATGTTGAATAATGGTGTACGTGTTTTAGTAAGGGATTATTAAATGACCGTGTAAACACGCACCAAGGTGGCGCATTTTAAGCACGCTTAACTTAAGCGTGCTTAAATTGTGGCCGTGTAAGCACGGCTTTAGATTTAACGCTTATCTATAAAGATGTGCAGTGTTTTTATTCTGTGTTAATAATATCATTATCTTTCTTTTTTCTTAATTAGAATGTTCGAGTTTACCGTCAAGATTCCTGTCGAGAAAGACTTGTGTATTACTGTCATGGACTACGATCTAATTAGCTCCGATGACATCATTGGTCAGACTACAATTGATTTGGAAAACCGTTTCCTTTCTAAACATCGCGCAATCTGTGGCTTGCCAGAGACCTACTGCGAGTAAGTAACCTCCGCTGACTTATACTTTACTAGGCTGCGGACTCTTCCCGGAAAAATCCCGTAGTTTCTGCAGTGAGCTCTCTATATATGGCAAACATTGAAGCCAAACATGGCGGACATGTAGGCCTAACTTACATGTAGTTCCAGTTTCCTACGCGATCTTTTGACCAGATCAAAGCTTGACCAATATCACTCCAGTTATTTTTATTGAGCTCACTAAGTTTCTGTTGACGAGGAGCGGACCTGTAATCAGGGGAAAAAATAGGGGAAAAATACGCTTGGGCGTACATGTATCTACTGCGTTGGACTGACAAAAATCAGGGGAAATGTTTCAGATTACTGGCATTGTAGATTAGTCTTGTAGATTAGTCTTGGAGATTAGCCTTGTAGATTAGCCTCGTGGATTGGCCTCGTGGATTGGCCTCGTGGATTGGCCTCGTGGATTGGCCTCGTGAATTGGCCTCGTGGATTGGCCTCGTGGATTGGCCTCGTGGACTGGCCTCGTGAATTGGCCTCGTGGATTGGCCTCGTGGATTGGCCTCGTGAATTGGCCTCGTGGATTGGCCTCGTGGATTGGCCTCGTGGATTGACCTCGTGGATTGACCTCGTGGATTGACCTCGTGGATTGGCCTCGTGGATTGGCCTCGTGGATTGGCCTCGTGGATTGGCCTCGTGGATTGGCCTCGTGGATTGGCCTCGTGGATTGGCCTCGTGGATTGGCCTCGTGGATTGGCCTCGTGGATTGACCTCGTGGATTGGCCTCGTGGATAGCCTCGTGGATTGGCCTCGTGGATTAGCTTCGTAGATTAGCCTTGTAGATTAGCCTTGTATAGTCGAACCTTTATTAAGCAACCATCTTTACCCTGGTGGTCTAAATGATTTTTTAATGTGGCTAAATGTAATTTAGGCAAGGTAAAAAAGGAGACAATGCTAGTCAGCGGTCACTCATGATAACATGTGGGGATTATCTCAGCGCTCATCAAAGTCTTGTCAGCGTGGTCTGAGCTTGACTTGCGCGCGCCAAAGTCTTGTCAGCGTGGTCTGAGCTTGACTTGCGCTCATCAAAGTCTTGTCAGCGTGGTCTGAGCTTGACTGGTTTTGCGCGCGCTGTTTAGTGAGTTGATACTTGGGTATTTCTTGCTTTGCGCTGTGTTGATTCGATTGATTTGTGGTCTAATGAGTAATGGAGCGACAAACAAGAAATAGCTGTCAGGCCGCTGGGTTAATAAATTCATCATTCGCGTACAGTAGTTCTGGTGAAGTCCATGAAGATGGCGCCGTCAGAAGCCACCGGCCTTCGCCTCAAATTATTGCCACGGTGATAGCGGCGGTGAAGTCAGCGCTTAGAGAAGAGCAAGGAAGCGCTACAACTACCAGTGTGCCGTCGGTGGAGGAGCGCAATCACACTTAACGATCGTCAGACCATTCAGCGCCGATCGTGTATGTTTGAGGGAGAATTCATCTGGCTTAGTGGCACAAACAAATGCCTTTCAGTTAAGTAGTGCGCCGCCTTTGATCGCCCAAAGTATCGCAAGCGCTCAGGATTGTCAAGGTAGGTCACCGACGCTTATATATTCCTAGTTTTGTGTCTACATTTTCAAGTCTTCGAACAGCAGTTGCTCACGTCTATATAGACAAATATATACTCTCCATTGTCTGGCGCTAACTCCTCGAACCAACTTGTCGGTAATTTAACCCCGTAATCCGGCAGCGCGGAAATAGGTTCATTACTCCCAGCCTTTTTTTTTTTTTTTTTTTTTTTTGTTTTTGTTTGTTGTTTTTTGTGAAGGACGTCATGTTAATAATTGCGAAACTGAGATTTGGCCGAGTTGTCTCCGGATGATCAGTGGTTGTCTCTTTAAGCTTTATTGCCATTTTTTCGATGTTTTAATATGGCAAGACATTTCACTGTTTCTCAGTTTACTTGTTTGAATAGCTTTGCAAGTGACCGAGTTATAGTTGATCAGTAATGCGGCTGACAATTGGCTTCAATTCATCGTAAACATGCTTACAAAGCCTGTACAATGTTTACAACTGCACTCGCCGGCGATCGCGGTAGACCTAGTACGTAAAAAGATAACGAGCTATTTCAAAACTGGTTGGTCCTGGCCTTGCTATAATAATAAGCACCGATCGAATAGAGCAAATACCGGTGAGATATCAATGTTTAACGTGTTCAGTGCATGTCTAGTGAGATATCAATATGTTGAACGTGTTCAGTGCATGTCTAGAGATCGCGTGTCGCATTACATTGGAAACGTGTGTTTTACATGTAAAACATATTTAAATATTTCTGTTTGTCAAAATGATCGATTGAATTTGCCGAATCCGACACTATAGGTTTGTCTACTAAATATATTAGATCCGTTGTTTAATTTTCAAAAACGGCCTTGTTTACATTTATACTACATTTGCAAACTTTCGGCGCTTCCTGCACCGTAGCAGTTCATATAAGACCATAGATTCTATATAAAAAAATAAATAAATAAAAATCTATGCAATCATGCATTGCCATTGTCATGTAGTCTTGCTAGAGTACGCACAGGCTACGCGAAGCTTTCAGAAATTAGTAGCCCGAGTGAACGCCGGAGCAGGGTGGTTTCGCAAATACAGTAGTGGCACGGAAGTTTATAGATTGCAGATTTGCTGCGGTCAACCTGAATTGCGGAGAGACGGAGCCGCAGCTGTTATTGATGGCCATTTGGTTTAGCGGCAGCGCCTAAGAAACCTCGTCGGAGGCTTTACGATTTATTCTTCGGTGTTGAGTACACACTTTCCACATCGGTGGAAGTCTTGATTCTGCGAACATACGATCAATACTCGGGGCGCGTGTGGCATAGCTATGATGTGGCTTTCCGTGAGCAGACTGCAGCAACGCGATGAACGGACTGGTCGAAGTTCGACGTTCAGTTGTTTAATTTCCACGCTGTTCGCGCGAATGTAAAGGGATCGTCGGATTCCGGCAAGTGCAGTTAATTCCGGAGATTAGCCTCGCGGAAACGAGTGCTCGTCAGTGCGTTGTATATCATGGAATGCTGGGAGATATTGCGCTCCATCGTCATGCAAGTTCTCCCATACATGTTTATATTGTAAGTGCCCTGAAAAAGATCCCAAACCAACCGACGTTTTGTTCACCCCACCTAAGAAACAAAAGAGGCATTGACAGTGTTATTCGTGACTTTAAGCTGCGGGGGTCCATACTAAATAAGTACTGTGTGAGTATGTTGCCCCACGAGACATTTAAAACACTTACTATATGTTACGGGGTTTTGTCTGTTGCATGTCGTGTTGCTGACTTGGTAGTTTTGCGCTGCTTGCATGATATTGACAACGTTCTTGTATAATTTGACTGCTGGGGGGCTCTGTAGTTGGGATTATCACTTTCCACCTACAGCGGTCGTATTATTTCCGGTGCATACAGGGTTCTCTACAGGTATATCTGCTAATATTGCCTTTCAGGGTTGGAATAGGGCTTGAGGGCGAAGTTGATGTCAAGTCAGCATAGCGGAATATCCCAATTTCTCCAAGGATCGTTATTCTTAGGTTTAAGGTAGAAGGAAATTTATGTTGACCTGGCCCTTCCGTTTGGCTTGCGCTCAGCTGCTCTTATCTTCAACTTGGTAGCAGACTTGGTAGAAAGGATTTTGAAGACAAATCATTCCATGCTAGACCTATTGCATGATCTGGATGATTACTTCACTGCAGGTCCAGCCGATTCACGGCAACGCGAGAATAATTGACCAAGGCTATTGCACTTGCTCTAGATTAGGCTTACCTTTGCATCCCAATAAATGTATCGGCTCTGCCTCTTGTCTAGTCGTGTTGGGTAGTGAATTAGATTCTTTGCACTTGCAGCAAATAGCACGCGACAACTGATGGAGTTTTGGCCCAGGTGTTGGTGGTGGGTGTATAAGTAACAGCTTGAAGCTTAATCGGTCACTTACAACGTGCTTCAATGGTGGTCTGGCCTGGTAGAACCTTGTGCGCAGAATGACTCATTGGCCATGTTGCTTCAGGAGGAATGACCACCCCATATACTGGACGACTTTCAGTTGGATTAATTGTATTCATGGCAACCATTGTTCGGGGTGGGTTGGGGTTAGCTTTGGTTGTTCAATGGCCTAGGCACCTCTATTGATGTGTAGGCGACTTGGATGCAGTGGGCAGTGTTGGCTTGGTCCTCTCTGGGGCGCTGAGTGGTTAATGGTAGGTGGATTCGTCTGCAGATCCGGTTGCCAGTGCATACAAGGAACTATGTCCTGTGGTCATTGCAGCTCTAGTTTGGGGGTGGTTATTGGAGACAACGCAGTTTGTTTCCACTGTGAGCATACTATGTTATACATATGTTAGCATACTTAATTCGCGTACATCCAAGTACCCACTCATCATGCACTTGTTGCGCAATTTACAAATGTCAGCAGTATTTTTGGCTTTACGTTTTGCGCGCAAAGTGTATTTATCAGCAGTGCGCTTACTTCCCATTGAAACGGGTTTCGGAGACCTTCCTGCCAACTCCTTAAGGCTTAAGGAGTTGCTCATGGGATTAAAGAGGTGCAGGGACTGTCAGTCACCCCTCGACCTCCAGTAACAAAGGAGGTCATGCTGGTTATTTACTGATCTGTGGATTCTAAAAGTGTTGAGTCTGACGATCCTCAGAGTTTACAACACCGAATTCCAGTGCATCTTCATCTCCAGTTCATTTACCTTTGCAGGATGGAGCATTCGACGAGAGTCTTTCCAGCGTTGTCTGAGCCTGGCTGGTTCTGCGCGCACTATCTATTATTTAACTTTGCAGGATGGAGCATTCGACGAGAGTCCTGCCAGTGTGGTCTGAGCTGCACTAGTTCGGCGCGCGCTATCTATCATTTAACTTGCAGGATGGAGCATTCAACGAGAGTGTTTGTCAGCGTATCATTTAACTTGCAGGATGGAGCAGAGTCTTGTCAGCGTGGTCTGAGCGTCACTGGTTTTGCGCGCGCTATTTATCCTTTTCGTAAAGGGTATTACATTTACACTGGTCAAGGAAAAGCACCCTTGTGTGTGCTATTGATGGATGCGCTGAGCAAATATCTGCAATGTTCATGGTCCATCACTTATGAGAAGAGGAGGCGCCCTTCTTAACGCGCGTTGTTTACGAACTGGTTAAGAAGCATTGTGACTTCAACCAGATTGGAGGGCAACTATGGCAGTCACAGCTTCAGAAGTGGCACAGCGACAATGGCTGGTCAAAACGGTGATCGTATTACCCAGTCTCTTGGTAGATGGACTAGTAATGTATATCAAAGGTATATTAGGATGGCACCGTAGGTTCTGGCAAAGTTTGCGCGCCATCTGTCATGATCTTGGAAGGGATACATTAAAGGTATTTGTCCACTTTGGTAGGTGTGGTCTTGGCTTACCGTTATTGGTGGAATGGTGCTTGGTGGCCTTGGAGTCAGATGCCTATAGTGACCCCGTCACAGGCCCTTCTCAAGCACCATTGTGCTTGGCTCTCGTTGGGAGGTGGGCTGTGGCGGGGTTGCCATGGTTACCTCTGATCAGGGGGTGGCATCCCCCCTGTGGCTTGGCACCAATCCTCCAATAACGTCAATTGGCGATCTATTTTTAATGTGGCTAAATGTAATTTAGGCAAGGTAAAAAAGGAGACAATGCTAGTCAGCGGTCACTCATGATAACATGTGGGGATTATCTCAGCGCTCATCAAAGTCTTGTCAGCGTGGTCTGAGCTTGACTTGCGCGCGCCAAAGTCTTGTCAGCGTGGTCTGAGCTTGACTTGCGCTCATATTCTAGACAAGGTAAAATAGGAGACAATGCTAGTCAGCGGTCACTCATGATAATATGTGGGGATTATCTCAGCGCTCATCAAAGTCTTGTCAGTGTGGTCTGAGCTTGACTTGCGCTCATCAAAGTCTTGTCAGCGTGGTCTGAGCTTGACTTGCGCCCATCAAAGTCTTGTCAGCGTGGTCTGAGCTTGACTTGCGCTCATCAAAGTCTTGTCAGCGTGGCATGAGCTTGACTTGCGCTCATCAAAGTCTTGTCAGCGTGGTCTGAGCTTGACTTGCGCTCATCAAAGTCTTGTCAGCGTGGCATGAGCTTGACTTGCGCTCATCAAAGTCTTGTCAGCGTGGTCTGAGCTTGACTGGTTTTGCGCGCGCTGTTTAGATCTATTTTTATTAGAATAATTATTGTGGGACAGTGAACTCAGCTGGAGAATAATGATATTAGGTTCTACTCCGAATGATGTACCATACTGGGTAAGTAGAGAAAAAAGTCTACTACACGCGTATAGAAACGAAACGCACAACTTGTTCACGGTTGTCAACAGGCGTGAACAATGTTGTGCTGCTCGCTGTGAACAAGTTGTTCACTTATGGTTCGAACAACTTGCATGTTCACGGATAAATCAACAGTCATGAACAAGTTGCTCCAACAGCACATTTTTATAGCGTACAACATGTTGTAACAGCATGACGAAATAACAACGATGAACAACCATGTTACAACAGTGGTGAACATGGTTGATGTATGAACACGTTCTTCGGTTGTTACAACATGCGTGAACAACGGTTGTTGTTTCATCAAGCTGTAACAACTTGTTGAAACAATGACGAACAATGTTGTTCATTTATCAATGTTGTTCACATATGTCAACAAGTTGTTACAGCATTGTTCAGACAACAATGCTGTAACAACTTGCGAGATTTTTACGCGTGTAGTACTCGAATCCCAGCTGATGTCGAGTATAGTTTTTCTCTATGGTTCGTCGCTTGGAGTAGCATCTAATATCATGTGTGCCTTGTATTCATAATCGTGTATTCTCTTTTTATAAAGAACTGGACCTAATACATGGCGAGATATGCAAACACCATGCGCTATTTTGGAGGAATACTGTGACAGAAGATGTTACTCTAAACCCAAATACACTGGAGATACCCAAGTCCGAGTGAACCATAAAAGCTACACTCTTGAGGAGTTCGGTATGTTAATATGTGCTAATACAGGTGCCTCATTTATTCATGTTAACGTAATTCGGACGTGAAATTTGACAACTGTGTGAGTGTGTGTAGAATACTATTACTAACGAGACGCCTGCTCAGGCGTTCACTCGGGCTACTGATTTCTGCAAATATTGGCGTAGGCCTTAACGCTCGACACAAATTCTCTATATATGCTCAACGAAGTAGTTGGTTCCATGAAGTAGTTGAAGGAGTTGGTTCCTAGTAGTTGAAGGAGTTGGATACGAAGTAGTTGGTTCCATGAAGCGATTTGGTGTAAACAAGCTTATTAGCCGAAAAATTAAACGATCTTAATACTTTCGTAGACTAGACAAAACCACAAAACCTATAGTGCTTGGAAATATTAACAAGACAGCTTACCTTTTATAAATACTTCAACAGATCCTGGTGGGTTTCTAAATTGGCTATTCTGTTTCGCTATTAAAAACGGCCATACAATGCCCAAGTAATATCGCCGAAAGATTGATTCCTTGTTGTTTCTTTCGAAGAACACGTAGTCAGACAAAGGTGCCATAGACGTAATTTTTCGATTAAATGGTGATTTCTAATAGAGACAACTCGCAAAGCCTGTTGGGGCAATATCGCGCGGCTGGGAGACTAATGATCACGACCTCCCCCCCCCCCCCCCCAAAAAAAATCTAAAGGGCTGAAAACGACCTCCTTCCCAGTTTGTTTTTTGTTTTTTTTTTAAATTGGTAGGGCGAGAAAAGGCCCTGACATCGGCTGATCACAGCACCATGCAGAAATACTCTCCGATTCCAGGGCCTATTCCCGCCCTACCAATTTCAAAAAGGCCCTGGGAACGAGGTTGGGCTACAACTTCTACCGAGTCGAGAGAGACACCGTTGAATGGTACACACGTAGAAACGCACAAGGTGTTACATACCTGCAAGCAAGTTGTTACAAGGTTGTTCAACAGGCTGTCACTGTGATGTGTTCGCACTGGCTGTCCCAGTCTGTTAACATGTCTGTAACAGGTTGTTGACAACTTGTAACAAGGCTGATGACTCCAACAGACTGATGACAAGTTGTTCCAACATTAACCTGTTACCGCTCTGCACTCAACAAGTTGTTAACAGATTGATGCTAACAAGGTTGTAGCAGCTTCTTGAATGAACAGCATTGTTACAACTTGTTCCCAGCCTTGCTACAAGCCTGTTGCGAACACATCCTGTTGACAAGCTGTGGGATTTTTACGTGTGTACCATATGCTATGATGAGGTTTTATATATTCTGCACAAGGTATACCCACACGATTGGTATGACGCAACTATTGTAGTGCTCTACTGACTTTATAGACTGCATGCTTTCTGAAATGTCATAAAGTATATGTACCATTACTGTTTATAGACGAAATCGGAGTTTCGGCTGCGCATACAATCTGAGTCGGGATAAAACGTAGTTCCTTTATAACATGAGGCTGAAGCAGCCGCAGTAAACATAACATTTCTGATTTCAGAAACTATTTAATGTTTAGGTATTCTATAAGAATAAAATTTGCTTATCGATTATCCTTGACAATAATCCTAAACGTAGTGTCTAAAAATAATGACCTCAAAACATGAAAAAACAGTCCCAGCCTATGTTATCTTCCCGTTATGCTTTAATGGACACGATGTAATTTGCATAGGGGCCCAAATTGAATAGGAAACTAATTTGCATGTGGGCCTAAATGAAACTGCGATTTAGTGTATTTGTTTGTTGTTTTTTCAGAGGATGGTATTTCTCTACACAAACATCTTGGACCAACTCGCGAACGATTGGCTCTTCATGTTCTTAACTCGTTTGGAGACCTGGTACCGGAGCATGTCGAAACCAGGCCTCTTCACACTGCCATACAACCAGACATGGAACAGGTTAATATCACTGATCTCAAATAATAGACTCATTATACTGGATAGAGCATCTATTGTTTTGCGCGTGGCAAAAATTGAAGTCGGAAGTGAGGCTAAAAATCTCGCGGCCACCATATCCGGTGGGACCCACAATATTGCTGAATCATAGTTTTCGCCTCTGGTTTTCGCTTTAAATGATCGGGTTTTTAACGAAAACCAGCTAAATTTTTGTGACATGTATCTGTCGCTATGGGAGAACTTAATAGTGGCTGTATGAAAACCAAGTGGATCCCACCTGAAATGGCCGCCGCTAATTTATTCCGACTTCACAGCGAGCACCGGATGCTCTATCCAGTATAATGAGTCTATTATTTGAGATCAGTGGTTAATATACATTACTTTAACCTGACGTCACGGCCGCCATATTGGTATACCGCAACAATGAAATAGCGGTTATATTGTCGTGGTCACTGATCTCGAAATAATACTGGATTAAGTATCTATTGGTGAAAAAATGAAGTCGGAAGTCAGCCATTACTAAGGGACCAAGTGATGGTCTTTCTGGCGTATTCTGGCACCGATATAAACATTTTGTTGAATGAGATGCTGAATCTTTGAAAGAAAATATAGTTCAATATTCTTTTTGGGCACAGAAGACGTTTTAAGAAGACATAAAGACATTTTTCAGCATATTTGGTCCCTTAGTAATGGCGAATTTCTTTTGTTTAGCTGACTTCATTTTATGAACCAGTGGACAATAGGTTGCATTATCCAGTCTTCTTTTGAGATTAGTGGTCGTGGTAATAACGTCTTTGCGTTTTCCTAATCATGAATTATTAATGAGTTTTTGAAGCTTTTTAAATGTAGAACGAATTTTTCTTCATTTTATTTTATTTCATTTCATTTACTTTTAATTCTTTTCATTTCATTTCAGGGTAAACTTCAGTTGTTTGTAGATATCTTCCCTAAGCACATAGGTGCCCCAGGTGATCCAGTTAACATTGGTCCTCGTGTGGCCAACAAGTACGTGATTTATTAAACGAGTAAAATCGTCTGGTGTTAGCCAGAGTAAAACACTAGAGTACGTGCTTGGCACTGAAAAAGTTGATAAGGCAGTCTGTAAACGGATCAAAGAAAATGTTTTTCTCCCTCGTTTTTTAGATACGAGCTTCGTGTTGTGGTGTGGAACACTTCAGATGTCTATTTGGAAGAAAGTAATCTGCTTGGAGAGCAGATGAGCGATATTTATGTCAAATGGTAAGCTATCTTTTATCCGGGAAACTACTTGATGTCCTACGTGTTCTGATCATTTGTTTTTGACAGTATTTATGGTGCTGAATGTGTGAGGCTATGGTGATGTGGACATGCGCTCTGTGTTGGAATTAATCCCACAATATATACTCCATGCAAACTGTTATAAACTACGGGTTCGAATGCTTAGCATTCCGTGTTGTTTGAGAAGCGCCACTATCGTACCTAGCCTGCGTGCAGTCCCAGGCTTCTAAAGGAGGTGAAGACGTCCTCACCTCCTTTAGAAGTCTGGGACTGCACGCAGGTTATATTGTAAAGGATTTTGGGTGAAGAAAAATTCGAGTGTAGAATATATACATTTGAAGATATATACATTTCTCTCCTGGCATTACCACTATTATATACATATATATACAGAACTCGCGATCAAGCTCTCGGCACGATCGGAAATTGCGGCTGTCGACGGGGACCTAATCCAGGCTGACCTGTTTTAGCTGCACATGTGTAGAACGAATATCTTGCGTGTAAACGTCATCAATACACGGCCGACAGGAGCGAGGACACCCCGAGCTCAAAGTCAAACATCTCCGCTCAAAATCGCCGCTCGACCATAACTCTTCCACGAGCGCATAGCAGGAAGGTTGGGCTTGCCATAGAATACGGTTTGTTGACAACTCGTGGAATTTTCACGATGTATACGAACCCAAATACCCTTCTCAAATTCATCAGTTTCAAACTGATGTCCTCAGAACTCACTTGAGCCAGCACGCACGTGGACTGCGAACTGCCCCATGAAAGTGGCCGATTTCTATGCGATTTCCGATCGTGCAACGCCCTCCGTGACTCAGTGGTCAGAGCATTGCACTAGAATCGCAAGGTCGTGGATTCAATTCCTGCCGGAAGGCCTGTGTAGTTGCATTTTTCGCAACTGGTCCCTGTTTGGTCTTAAAATGTATATATTCTATATCGTATCCAGCCCGGTACCTTGGCCCAATCAAAGAGTATGGGCCTGGTAACCACTAAAGATTTCTGCTTTCCTATTGGTTGAAACTTGGACAGGCGTCAGACATGCGCAGATGTACAAGTGGATTTAGCCCTGAATGACGCGAGATTGTAATTAGTGGTTTCCTAGCCCATATTTCTTTTGAAATTGGGCCAGGGTACCAGACTATATCGTACCCTTCGGGATTTTTGTGGCAGAGATAAATGGATTTTAATGGATGAGTATATTGGGCAATTTATGAGATGTATGTAGATATTGACCTGGTCAAGTTACTTTAATTTTTAGTTGTTCGTTAAATTTAATTTACCAACCTGACTTTCTGAAGTTATGTTGTATATACATTGCAATCTATGGAACATAAGGGAGACGCACTCGTATACAAACTAAGTTGCTTTTTCCATTTGTAGCTGGATCGCTGGAATTGAAGACAAGCTTAAAACGGACACCCATTACAGGTAAATGATCGTATTTACCAACAGTGATAACTTGACTTAATGCTGACCATTATCGACTTTAGTTCATCGATTACTTTCTTTTCAGGTCTCTGAACGGGGAAGGTAATTTCAACTGGCGTATGTTGTTCCCCTTCGATTATTTGGAAGCGGAGAAGGTCATGGTTGTGAAGAAAAAGGTACGTCTTTAAAAATTATCGGTGAAGAACCAGACATTAATTAACTGCTATGGCGAAATTTCGCGAGGTAGAATAAAAAAAAAAGTCATATTTTTTTTACTAAACAGCGCGCGTAAAACCAGTCAAGCTCAGACCACGCTGACAAGACTTTGGCGCGCGCAAGTCAAGCTCAGACCACGCTGACAAGACTTTGATGAGCTCAAGTCAAGCTCAGACCACGCTGACAAGACTTTGATGAGCGCAAGTCAAGCTCAGACCACGCTGACAAGACTTTGGCGCACGCGAGTCAAGCTCAGACCACGCTGACAAGACTTTGATGAGCGCTGAGATAATCCCCACATATTATCATGAGTGACCGCTGACTAGCATTGTCTCCTTTTTTACCTTGCCTAAATTACATTTAGCCACATTAACAAATCGTAGGAAAATTATTTATATTTCTAGCTTTCTTCATTGTAAAGTTCTTTCGTATGTTTTTGCTGTACAAGCTGTCGTAAGTTAAACACAGAGAAAAACTCTGAAGCTCCAGACGGGACTTGCCGAACCCACAACCTAAACCTGAATGAATATATATCGAAAACAACGTCGGTCTCACCATTTGAGTTCCAGTGGCTCAATGGTGAGGGCATCCGGCTGGCATTCAGAAGGTTGTGGGTTCGAGTCCCGCGTCTGGAGCTCAGAGTTTTCCTCTGAGTTTAACTTACGACAGTTTGTACAGCATAAACAAACGAAAAACCTTTACCAACTCAAGCTGAAAAGACTAATAACATAATGAGTAAAATAGACGTTCTCTGACCAAAATATTTGTTTATTCACGAGCTTTTGGCTGCCAGACTGCAGCCTTCAACAGGAAGGTAGTAATGAAATATAAAACCAACAAATTAAGATATTTAACTATAATATAAAATATAAGCAGTAATATGATATAAATTAAGAGAAGCGATAATAATAATAACATGAAGTTAGTTTTTAAGTATAATAGTGGAAATGTTAGTTTTTAAGTATAATAATGGAAATATTATGCTACTGCTTTATCTAATTGTTACGATCCTGAAAACTCTCGGACATGGTAAACGGTGTGTTTACACTGTAACATAGTTCGTAGTTTGCATGCTCCTATTATTTGTTGTTTTTAATTATTCTTTGATTACTTGGGTCCACAGTAATTGGCGTTTTGCTGTTGTGGATACCCTGCCACGATTTTATCTTTATATTTTGTAATTTTCTGTTTTGGCGAAGTTAATAAATTAAATTAATAGAGTATTGTTCTGGTAACGGCTTAGAGTTGTTGTCAGCTTGTGTGGTTTTCACTAATAACATACTTCATTGTACTTGATTTTTTCATAAATTGACTCTTTTAGCTTCATTTCTGGAGTTTGGATACAACGGAAGAACGCCTTCCACCTCGTCTGGTCATTCAAATTTGGGACAACGACACATTCAATCCTGACGACTTCATAGGTAAATGAACACTCTGTAGACACGGGAAAAGCTTCAGCCTAGCACATGCTAGAAAATTGAATATACTAAAGCCCTGTTTACACGGTCAAAATTTAAGCGGGATCTGAGCCACATCTGACTATAAGCGGGCTTAAAATGTCCGGGTAAACAGATCGGCGTAAATTAAGTAATAGATAAGTCCCGAGAACGAGGGATTTATGCTATATAAAGACCCGAGGACGCGAAGCGTCCGAGGGCTTTATATCGCATAAATCCCGACGTTCGAGGGATTTATCTGACTTAATTTATGATTGAGGAGGTTTTCCAACAAAGTTGGGGGGTTTTTTTTCTACCTTGGACAAAGATTTTCCTAGTTTTTTCCTTCATTTCTTATCTAATTAGTATTCAAGGTCTTTATGCGATATAAAGCCCTCGAAAGAACAAAGAAAACCGACTCAATCATAAATTAATCGCGATTAATTAGCACCACCTCAAGGAGGTGGATTAAACTGAGCACGATCAGTTAATCGCGCTTAACTTGGCCGTGTAAACGCAACGGGATTGAAAAACGCTTGCTATTAATACGTTGTTATTTACGATAAAATGCTTTTTTTTTGCCCTGCTGTAGAAGCTTCCATCTCGCTATTCTTTGTTTCCTTTGTCTTTCTTTTGCTATTACTCTTTCTCGTGTACCGATGTCTTCCGTAGTTCCGTTCCGTTGTTCTTTGACGCACGTTGCCAATACGAACCTTCCAAAACCAAAACTATAGCTCGTCTGCCACTCCACCATGTTGAATAATGTGTACGTGTTTTAGTAAGGGATTATTCCATAAGCTTAAATGACCGCGTAAACGCACCAAGGTCGCGCATTTTAAGCACGCTTAACTTAAGCGTGCTTAAATTTTGGCCGTGTAAACACGGCTTAAGTTTATGTTCTCTAAGTTTATTCAAGCTTCGCTAAAAAGGTTCCCTTTGTGGTTCCCCCTGTCAATCTTTTGCTATGCTCAATAATTTCTTTCTTAATTCCTAGGCTCTGTGGAGCTCAATCTCGACCAGATCCCATTGCCTTTCACCAAGCCATCTAAAATCAAGGATATAAAATGTCTGGAAGGAAGGAAAATAAGTTCGTTGTTTGATACCAAGAGTACTTTTGGTTGGTGGCCAGTATTTGGAGAGCTGGAAGTTAAGGGAAAGAAAGAAGAGAAAGAGCCGGCGTTGATGGTAAGATGGCGGGAGAAACCCTAGCTGACGCTTACTTAAAGTGCACATGAAACGAAAATTAAGTTGGTCTTATTTGAAAGAACACTTAAAATGATAGAGTAACATCTTTTGCAGTTTTTCGTTTCCTTGCTTCGTTCTTGAGATATTTCAGTTTGTTTGAAATGTAAATTAAACTACTTCACGTCACATGTGCATAATGAGTTATCAGAGAAGGTTATATATCTTTGCTATTATCAAACCAAACTCAATTCGAAGGAAGTATGCGTGTATTTCTCTCACAACGCCAAACATGTACAATTTTCAATGATAACTCATTATGCACATGTGACGTCAAGTTGTTTAATTTACATTTCAAACAAACTGAAATATCTCTACAACAGAGCAAGGAAAGGAAAAACTGCAAAAGATGTTACTCTATCATTTTAAGTGTTCCTTCAAGTAAGACAAACTTAATTTTCGTTTCATGTGCACTTCTGATGAAAATATTGTTGGCAATATTTTTGCTAGTTAGTAATCGTGCAAAGTTTAATTTCAAAATTCGTTGAAGGAATGGTGATATTTTACGTGTGAAGTTTGTACTTTGGAGCGCCGCCATTAAAGTGGCCGAGCTTGAGAAGAATGAGTCGAGGAAGCTTATGACGTCATAGACTCAATAACAACAATGACCCTTTTGTTGACAACAACAATGATCTTTTGTTTTTGTTGAGTCTATGACGTCATAAGTTCTACTCAACTCATTCTTCTCAAACACGGCCAATTTAATGGCGGCGCTCCGAAATACAAACTTCGCACGTAAAATACAACTTTGTTTGGAGTAATTTCGAAATGAAACTTTGCACAATTACCAAGTACCATAATATCTTTAGGATTATGCAGAAACATTACCAACAATATTCAACACTTTAAAATAAGTGTTCGCTGTAGTTAGGTAGTTTCCAAGGACAACTTTCAGTTTCCAAGAAAATCCCACACTTCCAAGTGCTTGTGCAAGTGTCCAGTTTCCCGAGTATAGCAACTTGTGCTTTTTGTGGCCCTGGTTTCCATTTGGTCGTTGGTGGGTTGCTATTGGTCGTTGGTGGGTTGCTATTGGTCGTTAGTGGGTTGCTATTGGTCGTTGGTGGGTTGCTATTGGTCGTTGGTGGGTTGCTATTGGTCGTTGGTGGCTTCCTATTGGTCGTTGGTGGCTTCCTATTGGTCGTTGGTGGCTTCCTATTGGTCGTTGGTGGCTTCCTATTGGTCGTTGGTGGGTTGCTATTGGTCGTTGGTGGGTTCCTATTGGTCGTTGGTGGCTTCCTATTGGTCGTTGGTGGGTTGCTATTGGCCGTTGGTGGCTTCCTATTGGTCGTTGGTGGCTTCCTATTGGTCGTTGGTGGCTTCCTATTGGTCGTTGGTGGGTTGCTATTGGTCGTTGGTGGGTTGCTATTGGTCGTTGGTGGCTTCCTATTGGTCGTTGGTGGGTTGCTATTGGTCGTTGGTGGCTTCCTATTGGTCGTTGGTGGCTTCCTATTGGTCGTTGGTGGGTTGCTATTGGTCGTTGGTGGGTTGGTATTGGTCGTTGGTGGCTTCCTGTTGGTCGTTGGTGGGTTGCTATTGGTCGTTGGTGGGTTGCTATTGGTCGTTGGTGGCTTCCTGTTGGTCGTTGGTGGCTTCCTATTGGTCGTTGGTGGGTTGCTATTGGTCGTTGATGGGTTGCTATTGGTCGTATGCGGTCGCTGAGATAGAACATAGTTAGTGGAGGGGTTGGTTTGAAAACTCAGCAAAACTCATCGTTCCATGTTTTCGTTCAATTTGTCTAATTTCACGGTTACTGAACGTATTGTATTTTCTGTATAATGAAGCAGTCATCCAATACCAACGTTTGGGTTTAATTAGTGTAGTCCTTCGTCGTCACGTGTCCATAGAATTTCCTTTCTTCAACCAATTGCCTTCCTCCAACATGAACTATCGTGTTCATCGGCATGACCATTGCATAATCTTGAAAGACAATGGGGCTTCCAAACTATCCCCCTCCACTAACTATGGATAGAATAAATTCTATCCCAGCGACTCTGCCAACGACCAAATGGAACCAGGCTTTAAGGCGGTTTTCCACTTATCGAAAAATGTCGCGCGAAGCGACATTTTCTTTTGTCTCGCAAGCTCTCGAGTGGAACTAATTAGCCAAGACAAAAGAAAAATGTCGAGTCGGTCGACAAATGTCGCCTAGTGGAAAACGCCTTTATGCTCGTTTTTCTTATATTAATTTCTTTTAATGCTTTCAATTTTAGGGCAAAGTTGAATTAACCTTGGAGTTACTTAATGAACTAGAAGTTACTGAGAAGCCAACAGCTAATGCTCGTGACGAACCAAACGCATATCCAACATTGGCAGAACCAAAGTAAGTATTTAGCATAGCTTAATGCACGTGGACACGGACATGTCGAGGTTTGGGTGTTGGTGCTGGTGCGTGCTAGTGTTGCGTGATGGTGGTACATGATGATGGTAGTATAGTGGTGGTGCATGGTGGTACACAATGGTGGTGCATGGTGGTACTTAGTGGTGGTAGTGATGGTGTATGGTTGTGGTGGTGCATTGTAGCGGTGGTGCATTGCGGTGGTGGTGCATTGTGGTGGTGGTGCATGGTGGTACACAATGGTGGTACTTAATGGTGGTAGTGGTGGTGCGTGGTTGTGGTGGTGCATTGTGGTGGTGCATTGTGGTGGTGCATTGTTGTGGTGGTGCATTGCGGTGGTGGTGCGTGGTGTTACATATTGGTAGTGCATGGTGGCGGCGGTGCATGGTGGTAGTGGTGTTGCATGGTGGTACATGTAGTGCGTCGTGGTGGTGGTGCATGGTGGTACATAATGGTAGTGCATGGTGGTGGTGGTGGCGGTGCATGGTGGTAGTGGTGTTGCATGGTGATACATGTAGTGCGTCGTGGTGGTGGTGCATGGTGGTACATAATGGTAGTGCACTGTGGTACATAATGGTAATGCATGGTGGTGGTGGTACATGATTGTGCATGGTGGTGGTGGTTGTGCATGGTGGTCTTGGTGTGTTGTTGGTACTGTGCATTAAAATAATCAATTTCCAATCAATACATCATTTTAGCTTTGTATTTCGTTTCTTTTTATGTAATTTCTGATGTCTTTTCGTTTATCCCTAGACGTCCTGCCACTTCCTTCTTCTTCCTTACATCTCCATGGAAATCATTCCGTTTCATCATCTGGAAGAATTTCAAGTGGTACATCATTGGTTTCATTCTCCTCTTGCTACTCATCGGAATTGTTATCCTCTTCCTCTATGCAATGCCGGTAAGTTGTGCGTGTGATTTGGGGACAACTAGTGAACTCTAGGGATAAATAGAGCACAAGGAAGACCTCTTTTCGTAATCGCAACTAATTTAAAGTGCCCATGAAATGAAAAATACGTTGGCATTTTTGTTGTTTTATTGTACAGAGGAGCATGGCAGGAGCACTCACTGCGGAAAATTTCAAGAGAACTTGTGTGTGGTTTTCGCGCTATTAACTCTCAAAGTTTGCCATGGCTAGTTCGTTCTTGGAGAAAAATTGGGCTTTCGGAAACAATGCTTATGACGTACGCAGATGGACAACTATGCACAATAGATTTCACTATTAATGATCCATCTGCGTACGTCATAAGGCATTGTTACCAGGAAGCCCAGATTTCCCCAAAACAAACTATCCCACGGCAAATTTGGGGGGTTGATCGCGCGAAAACTACGCATCAGAACATGATGTTGACAAGCCTGTTGCTCGACATTTTAATAGTGCCAACCATTGTATTTCGGACATGCAAGTTTGTGCCATCTCACCCATATCTGGCGGTAATGTCAGCCGCAAAAGACTAGAAAAGCGTCTCATTTTCAAAATTGGTACCATTCATCCTCATGGACTCAACGAACGTTTTTCTTTTATTTAACACCTCTGAAGACATTGTTTCTGTTTAGCAAGGGCGGATATAAACAGCGTTTTCACTTTATATATTTATCTATTTTTACTCTCGCTCATCCTTTTTACACCCCCTCCTTCTTGCTCATCGAGGGTATGAATAGCAAATGTCTTTCGCATCTCATTATCGATTTGTTATTGTCATTTTTATCTTATTTTTGGTCACATGATTACCTTTCGTATATAATAAGCTCATTGTTTGTTTACACTCTTCACGTTTCTCTCTGACGAAGGGCCTTCGCTCGAAACGTTAGACTCCTACGTTCTCTGTTTCGGCAGTATATCTAACCTTACTATATTTCGAAATATAGTAAGGTTAGATATACTGCCGAAACAAAGAACGTGGGAGTCTAACGTTTCGAGCGAAGGCCTTTCGTCACGTTTCTTTTTGACGAAGCGCCTTCGCTCGAAACGTGAGACTCCCTACTATATTTCAACCATTTAAATACTCATTTAAATACTCTTTTCTTTTTTCTAGGGTTACTCTGTGAAGAAGATATTTGGCGTTTAAAATACAGTTGACGCCAACACCCTGCCTAATAAATACCATTACCCTATAGAGCTAGACAGCCAGTATTCCACACACCTAATCGTACTGTAGGCTATATTGAACAATCTTCCATCTAAAAACAAGTCGTATGAGAAATAGTGTTACTACAAGACATTGTCTGCGTTTTTTTCCTTTTTTCTTGAATTCGTTAGATAGAATGAATAAACTTAACTTGTATTAATCTTTTCTTTAAACATTTTTAGCGTAATACTAGTTTTGGCTCTGACATGCACGAAATTATAATTTTTTTCTAAATTGAATAGAATGGAATAAAGTTATAAAAACAAATTTCGTATCTGAACTTTTTATTGCGTTCTGGAAAATTGTTTAATAATCAGTCAAATGACGAGTGAATGGTAATTATTGTTTATGGGGATTGACACCCAACTTGGGAAAACCTTCAAGAGGAGTTGCAAGCGTATTCGCCTTTTAATTGTCAGTACAACATTTCGTTTCTGGTGAGTTCTTCATGAGAGAATCCCAGTTTGGTAACGTTACTCTACAGTGTGTATCAAAAAACCTGAACCCTTAGAAAACAACCTATTGTAGTAGTTTGAAAGCCCTAAGCACTTCGCTGAACCCACAGATGTAAAAAACACGGTCTTATACACCTGGGAAATTAAGATAATTTAAAGTGTATGCATGGTGAAAGTATTTAAAAGCTTTTTCTCTTCCTGTTTAACTTGTGTGCTGATTAATTTATAACGTAGGGCTTTCAAACTACTACAATAGGTTGTTTTCTAAGGTTCAGGGTTTTTTATACACACTTTATGGTCGTTTTCACTCACGTGATCGGTGGCCCCGTTGGGGATGGTGAAACAGTACGAAATGTTTGAATAAGAATAGAGTTAAATTCCCATAGGATAAAGACTGTGCACCAATATGGCCGCCATTTCATTGTTTTGGTACACCAAAATGGCCGCCGTGACGTCAGATGAAAACCAAGAATTTATTTAACTTTGACTGTCAGTATGTACCATGGATAGTAAAAGGACTTCTTTTACCATCCATGGCATGTAGAGAACAGCTCAGGAACATAATATCCACCAATGCTATCTAATAACTATCTTACAATCGTTCTTTGTTAAAGGTTAAACGTTACCAAACTTATTCCTTTATCGTTTTTATTCGCTTCACTGGTGCCGCTATTGCAGTACTCGAATATTCTCACTTGTAAAACTGCGTATTCTTTCGGTCTTGTTGTAAACTGTTGATCAACATCTCGAGTGGCGTATGTTGGTGGGCCAAATGCCAATATATAAAAGGTCGGTATAGACTCAACAACAAAGCTATGACGAATTTGTGACACCAAATAATACGACAGCAAATAAAACACTTTTTGAATGAAACCCCATGCATTTTGTCAGAATGGTTTTGCCAGCCCAAAATTCTAAATATTTTGTAGTAACAAAACGGTTCTGTAGGAAATGGCGGATCTTGAACTGTACTGAAACTTGGCCGGTTCCTCCTTTTTAACATGTGGACTGTTTTTGTCTTGTATGTATGATTCCAATATTGTACTCTGTGCGAGTGAGATTTCGTCTATAGGAGGGCTGAAAGTTTTCCATGTAATTAAACGACGTTCAAGCTAAGGTTGGCGGCTTAGAAAGACTGAAAAAAGTTATTAGGGACCTTATGATGCTAGGACGACGACGGCTGCTAAAAAGCAACATGAATTTTACAATTTAAAGAAGTCACGGTTAACTGACTATTGTATTTGATATTTAAAGCTAGTTTAATGACTTCCAAAACGCCCCAGAATTGCTAAAATGATTGTAGTGTCAGGATTGAAGTCAATCTTAAGCAACAGTTCTCATCGTTTGGCCGTTGACGTCGTCCTGAAGACGTGAAAATGCTCTAAGTGGCGTTGTATAAAGAACGAGGACGGTGTTGGCATTACTCTTAGGGAGTAAAAATTACTCATTCTTGTTGTTTTGCAAAAATAATCCTTTTGTTTAAAGGACGTCATCGTTGAGGTTGTCGTCCTAAATCTTAAGGTCCCTATTGTACACATGAGCTAAATGCGAGGGGAAGTCTTTATATGGCTTTACTACAGAGTTGCCTTCTATGGCCCTCTGACAGTGTATAAACACCTAATTAAAATTAATAAAATAGCGACTGGTAAAGCGTTCTTAATAAATTCACCTGGTACCCAAAGAGTTATTCTTTTAAAAAAATATGAAATTATATTCCCCACGGAGAACAGCGCTGCAGTGGGCCTTTTGTTCTCGTGGTACCCTTGTCAATAAACTCGAGTTAATTACCATCTCATTTTGGAAAAACAACGTTAAGTATCTATATCCTTTTTTGTCATTTCTACTTGCTCATTGAGGCGTGCCCTTTATTTCATCAGAAAAACCACACGATACCAGAAGAAATATTAAAAAAGCTTCATTCATAACTAAAGGAGCGAAGCATGTATGCAAATTATGTATCCGTCCAGGTTTTATACTGTCGAGAATATGGAACTACTAGCTTGCTCGTTGATGTATCGTGAAATACCATTAACAACAGGACGTACATCTCTTGTTCGAAGGCGTAGTGCTTGTTAACATGGAGCGGGCGAGAGGACTTCAATCAGAATATATATTTAAAGCTCTAAATTTTAAAGCGGGGAACTTATTAGGATCACAGAAGAAATCCAAAGGGAATGCAGCTCCTTTTGTTGTGCTTGAATTCAAAGGTATTGTAACTTGTTTTAGATATTCATTTATTGACTAGCTTTGTTCGGTAGTATGTTCTGTATAATTATTGTTGTAATTGAGACATTTGCTATATTTTTGTGACTTGATTCGTTGAAGTATAATGTAATTAAAGGTATATAGAATTGTGACTACACCATGTTTAAAATTCTTTATAATATAGATGTGGTATACGAGTCTACAATTATCGCTATATATGATTAAATATTAATCGTGGTATATCGACAATTATCACCAACACAAATTATCGCCATAAAGATCTTGAAATAATTCATATAGTTTGTGTTGACTATATATGCTAATATTGGGAATGCAGATTTCTGATTTCTCAATCCTTCGTTTGGATAATATAAAAGAAAAGTTACACGAAATACCAAGAGAATTACTCATTAAAGATGCGGTCTGCTATATTATCTATGTAGTATAAAGATTATTTAAGTTGTATTTTGCATGCCTGATGATGAATACAGTTTTTCTTTAAAAATCACGAAGCCGCTAATAATATAGTGGTGAATTGACGAGAGTTTTTGGAACGAAATATATACTAACCGATTTCGAGCTCTTCATAGTATAATAAACAAAACGTCAGTATTTCGGTTGCTAAAAATCTTGGCAGTTAACCAACTTCGCTTTTTTCGAAACACTGATGATGCGTACGCAATGAGCTATGCCTATAGTTTGTTCACTATCGATAGAGGCTGAGCTGTATGCATGGATTTGAACCCACTGTGATGCGTTGTTCTTCGCATGCAACTATCTATATACGTCGTATATCTTTCGGTACCAAGTTTAGCTATCGTGGTCAACTGTGAAAAGTACTTGACTCTTGAGATTTCTTCGATGTTGAGTGCATGCAGGGGAATAGAACGTCAGAGGACTTCCTGGCACAAATAATTGGTATAACGGTGAATACGTGAATGAATCATATAAGATTTCAGCTTTATTTCTTCACCCTCAACTGTGAAGAGAGTTTAATTAGATTATAAGAAAATGAGTTATTTAATGCTATGATATATAACGTTCGTGTGATGGGATGTATTGAAGACTTAAGTGCTTATACTTATAATTATGGCAATTGGCAATACATTCTCACGGCACGCGAAAGCAAAGGCGATAGTCCTGCAGTTTAAACGCTTTAGAGAACAAATCTTTCACATTATTGCTTCGCAATCGCCCACTTCATGTACATGTATGTTACATGTATTATGATCATGAAATACATCTTTCCAGAATCGTGTCTACTGTTCACACTTTCCATTAATGCTGGAAATCATAAGTTGATGAGCCGAAAAAGGGGAAGTATGTTATCCATATATATGCATATTTATGAATATTTTAGTACTATATTTATGGCATAGTCGTCATAGCATAGCATGTCGTCACTTATATCAAGTGGTTTGGACATTCATTATCGATCGAGAATTTCCGGTAGCTACTTCAGACTGCAACCATGACAAATATTCCAGTTGTTGTTTATTTATTAACCTAGAAGTGTAAAGCCACTATAGAATTCAGACGACAGGCCAAAGTTGTTTTACAGTTTAACTCATTCCTGTCCGGGGGCTTCCCCAGAGGTGAATAAAATCGTCTGGCGTTAGCCAGAATAAAATACTAAAGACCAATTCGGACAAGAAAGAGTTAAAGAGATAGTTTATAACTCATTCCTGTCCGGGGGCTTCCCCAGAGGTGAATAAAAGCGTCTGGCGTTAGCCAGAATAAAATACTAAAGACCAATTCGGACAAGAAAGAGTTAACTCGTTTCCAGTCTGTCACGCATACGCTGTACTAACAGTTGCTACTACAGTTACATGTGTCCTGATAGGCTAAATAACTAGCACGTGACTTTCTACCCTTGATCTAAAAGCTATGACAACCTTTTGCTAAAAAATAATATAAAATACATAATAAGTTTCAAAACAACTTACTTTGATCAGCTTTAGTAGATATATTGAGTTCTCGATTCTTAAGCATGACGAATTAAAATGTTATGGTATGAATGTCAGCCGAGCAAGACATTTATCTCGCTTGGTCTGATCCATGCATCTGGGGGCTAAAAAAACAGTAATCGTTTTGCATTGGGAGAAACTAAAAGATGTCAACTAAATATTGGCTTAGTGTGAGTAAACTACACACTGGAAATGTTAGCGTTAATTTGGGGAAAAAACGCAACAGTGAACAAGTCGTTCAGTTGGCATTCAAAGGTTAGTACTTGGGTGGATAGCAGTGGCACAACTACCTATTGGGAAGGGTGGGTAAACCACACGGGCCCCGAGATCCGTAGGTTCCATAGAACCCTTATAACTTCCCTCAAAATGCAAGGAAATAGCGTTTCAGAGCATTAGAAAATCAAAAATTTCCTGAGGGAGCATTTCCCCGGACCCTTCTACTGGTTTGTCGCACCTTCAGGGCCCGCCACTTTGTCTGACAGTCTTGAGTCTTACACTGAAAATCTTCTCTTGGGGGGTGGGGGGATGCTTTGACACCCATACGCAGGGCGGCGCAGGGGGTATTTACCCGGTAGGGGGTATTTACCCTCCCAAATTTTGGCAAGAAGTGCCCTAATTAGCATGTGCAGTGTGCACAAATGTCTGCGCGTAGCCTATGCGGAATGGAATGAATGCAGTTATGAATCCATTCAAATAATCTGCCTACTTTAGCAGATTTTGAATTGGAGTGTGAGTGATTAGATTTTGCTCAAAAGTGCCCTCAAAGTGCAGGAAATGCCATTTCAGAGACCCTAGATTCAAAAATTTTCCGGGGGAGCATGCTCCCGAACCCTCCTAGAAATGCGGTCACTAAATCGGAAAGGGCCCCCGAAGTAATGGATAGAGTCATTGGTTCTCTTCCGTGCCTCGATCGAGGTTTTTCACCAGTTTTTCCATTTTTCCTCCCTCCGCAAAAGTTGAACTATGTATATCTTTACGCAATGTTTTGAAACTAAGCTGAGCTTTTTAGAAAGTGAAGTGAAAAAGTGCAGTGCCGGTAAACTTTATTTTTACTCCAGTGAATGGCTCCGTTCGAAACGTCAGCGTTTCGTTATTAACTCATTCCTGTGCGGGGGCTTCCCAGAATAAAATACCGTAAAGACCGATTCGGACAGAAAGAGTTAGAACTAATCTCAGCAGTTTACCATCTTTTCACTTTGCTCTATCTAAAACACTGCCTACCCAGCACTCTACTTTTTTAACACTCCTGGAAATTTTCAAACCTTTGCAATCACTCAGTGACTGACAAAATTTCAAGATATATATCTTGGGTAAAGGATTTATATTTTTCTCAATCGACACCCAACGCCTGCTTGGCTCGGTGAGGCAAGTAATTAATATATTAAGTATCTTTCTCGAGTATTCTGATTCGGTAGCAACTACCACGTGACTACTCCCCGCCTGATTTTAAAATTGTCACAAATCAAAAATTTGAATGGACAAGTCAAAACCATGATCTATAGTCAAAATAATGTTGTCATCAGCTTATATAGTTAATATAAGTCAACGACTCAGAGTCTTTACGATGATATGACTGTTCCGGACTTTTAAATATTGCAAGGCTAAACTTCAGCTTTCAAGATTGAAACATGTCGTGAGACATTTACCATTTGAATAAGATTTAGAGATCGATGGCTCTGTATTGGTTGATTGTGCGTGAAATAAAGACTCGCAATGTTAATCTTGGAAAGAAACGCAACAGTGAGCAAGTCGTTCAGCTTGCATTGAAAGGTCAGTTTATAACTTCATTCAGTTATCTTTGCGCAATGTTTTGAAAACGCGAATTGATTGTTACTTAAAATTTGGATCTAGCGGCGCGCCAATACTTTGTCTTATCAATCGAGCATTGAACTGGATATACAGTACTCGTTGGCTAAGTTCTCCGGTAGCCAAGCCAGTCTCTGTAGCTCAGTGACCAGATTCACCAGAACGTACACTGTGCTTAGCCTGGTTTCTATGCCTTTCGTGAGCCATTTCCATGAGCATGGCCGTATCGCAAGGTCGCGAGTTCAACTCTAGATCATAGATGATAACAACTGCTCATTGACTGAGCAAAGTGAAAATGTGATAACTTGCTGAGATTAGTTTTAATCAGTTAAATACAGTCTTGGAGTCTGTGAACCGAACATATCACACACGTTGTTGTCAAGGTAAGCTTAAGGTGTTTAGAAA
>OZ036007.1:7947339-7967339 GCA_964035015.1 Corallium rubrum
TTCTTCCTTCCTTTCTTCCTTCTTTCTTTCTTTCTTTCCTTCCTTCTTTCCTTCCTTTTTTTTTCCCGTTCCTTTTTTTCTAATTTACTTATTTATCTAAATTCCAGATCTTTTGAGTCCAAGAAGCAACGCTTTTCCTTGCCAGATAAACCACTAGATTTTCAGGTTACATAAAATTAAACTATATTTGTTATTCATTATTATGTACTTGTAAACCTATATTCCCTTTTATGAACTCTTTATATTGTTTAGTATCAATCGATGAATCAATTAGTCAAATGTTTTTCATTTTAGATGCGCATCAAAGTCATAGAAGCTCGTCAGCTTGAGGGAAATGATATTAATCCTGTACTAAGAGTTTCAATTGGACACAAGAAACGAGAAACAAAAGTTCGACAGTCGACCAACACACCATATTACAACCAGGTAAAATATTAAGTCAATTTATGTTAATTAATTAATTTATGTTACTTTTGTTAATTAATGTTAATTTATGTTAATTTATGTTAATTTATGTTAATTTATGTTAATGTTGTTAATTTATGTTAATTTATACTAATTTATGTTAATTTATGTTAATTTAATTTAATTTATGTTAATTTAATGTTAATTTACGTTTATTTATGTTAATTTATGTGGTAATTATTGTGATATAACGTACTCTTAAGTTTTCCAAAATTTGTCTCTCAAAATTTTCTAGTTTATAGATATATAAGTGTTTTTTATCGATTTTAGACATTCTTCTACAACTTTCCGTCAATAACCCCAAAAGATCTATTTAGTAAAGAAATTAAATTTGAGGTAATATTTTATATATCGGGATGGTAGAGTTACTTTATTGCCGATATAATCGTTGTTCTTGTGTCTGTTGCTGTTGTTGCTGTGGTGGTGGTGCCGTTGTTGCTGTTATTTATATTATAAATAAGTTTTGTGGAAACGCCATGTAAAATATTTCTTTGCTAAGCTTTCGGCCTGCTGGGTTGACTCAGGCCTTCGTCAGAGCAATAATAACAAACTGTTGGCTCACGTCATTTATAAACTAAGCAACTGATCAATTAAATCACGTAAGAATACAATGGCGTATAACGTTAATTTTACTAATTAGAAAACAAAATCAAGAATGTTCTCCGAATAGGGCACGCCACGTGCTATTTAATGGCTGTCCCTCCTGAGAAATAGTGTGACGTTTTGCGATCTCAATGGATTCTCTTGTTCTTCGCGTGAAGTATTGCTTGTCGCTGGCTAAGAATGATGACTCTTCCCACTTAACACGATGGTCATACTTCCAAGCGTGTTTGGCAACAGCAGACTTTTCTTGTTGCGCTTTTATGCAAATTAAATAGCACATGGCGTGCCCTATTCGGAGAACATTCTTGATTTTGTTTTCTAAATAATAAAATTAACATGATACGCCATTGTATTCTTACGTGATTTAATTGATAAGTTGCTTAGTTTATAAATGACGTGAGCCAACAACTTGTCATTGCTCTGATGAAGGCCTGAGTCAACAGGCCGAAAGCTTAGCAAAGAAATATTTTACGTGGTGTCTCCACAAAACTTATTTATATTACTTTATCGCCATGAAAACGTTCAAAGAGTTATTTATATTGTTGTTGTTGCTTTGCTTTTTGTGGTTGTGGTTGGTCCTGTCGTTGCTGGTGTTATTGGTGGTAGTGATATTACAAGCGGTGGTAATGGTGGTGGTTGTATAGTGATGGTGGTGTTTCTGTTTCTGTTGCTTTGTGAATGATCTATTATATTATTGTATCCTTTCAATAATCATGTATTTATAACGCGCAAATTCAACTTTAAGGTTTTCAAATGCGCCTTACAATAATTTTTGACATGGCCGAGTCGAAGGCATATTAAAGGCGCTCAGGCAGCCGCCATACGACACATATCGGCCCACGAATTACAGCTAAGACCTAGGTGTTGGTTTTACGGAGGGAGGAAAACCGGAGAACCCGGTGAAAAACCCTCGAAGCACAGGAGAGACCAACTAAACTCTACTCACATGAGTCTCAAGCTCAAGAACAGGGTTATTCCCAGACGGTCACCCATCCAAGTACTAACCCCATCCATTATCGGGCTTAACTATTGGTGAGAGGCAACGCCCTAACAGCACATGCCAACCGTGCATTTTATGTAATGTTATCGTCTTATTATACAATTTCAGGTTTTTAACTCTCGTCTGCTACGTTCAGATGCTCTCATTGGTGTTTTTAAGGTACGCTTATTATCAAATTTAAAACTTGTTATCTCCGAAATGTTTTTTGAACCATGATGGTGCGGTTGTCTTTGTCCAACTTATCATATTATATACTCCGTATATCTCCAGAAGATTTTACTCGTTTAGTGTAAACTTCCTGAAAAAATAGATGGTTGATATTTTTTTTTCTAACTTATTTTACAATATAATCAAGTTTTTTTTGTTTTCTCTTTTTAAAGTGTGATGTGGGATTCGTTTATGACTCTAAAGGTACACTCTTATTTCACTCTAGCAATATTAAATGCACAATATAGTTTGCTATGAATGAATATAACTGAAGTGTTTCTTTTCTATATATCCTAACTCACTTTGTTTGTTGATTTTAAAGACCATATGCTTCTACGAAAGTGGATTGTTCTTACAGAACCGGAAGAACGTGAAAGGGAGACTAAGGTATGAGACAGAGAATGTTTAATAAAATATTCAAAAGAAAAGTTGACATTAATTACAGAGTTGGAAAAAGTATTCAACCTTCCTCTGGATGGGTTTTTAAGGTTAAATGACCTTCCTCAAAATATATAGCGAGAATTTTGTGTTTTGCAACGTTCATAAATACTGCGTGACTTTTACAGTACCTTGGTTTTCTAGGTTTTCCTATATAAGTAAGCTTTGGCATACTACAATAGCTATATACTAATAACTGACCGCTGCTGACTTACAGCCTATACTGGCTAACTACCCTCGACTGCTGCGAAGATGCAGACATAACAGCAGACATCAGCGTACATGTCTCACACATGTAACTGCTGCCACTGCCAGTGCTGCATAATTGTTGGTTAGCCAATGTTTTGCTGCAAATCGCTTTTCTTCTCGACACCTTGCTTGGTCAGTTGTAACTTTCTCAGATTACCGAATGTGTTGTTTCACGTGTTTTCACTTTAAACCTTCCTCACTAAAGTAAACCTTCCTCCGGGTGGTACCCGCATACCCGCAGCTTTTTTCCAACTCTGATTGATTAACTTTTTCTAAAACATGAGACTTAAAACTCGAGTGCTTCGTAGGCAGTGTTTTGGATAGAGCAAAGTGAAAAGGTGGTAAACTGCTGAGAATAGTTTTGATAACGAAATACTGACGTTTCAAGCAGAGCCCTTCATCAGAGTAAAAAGTAGAGTGTTGTGTAGGCAGTGTTTTAGATAGAGTAAAGTGAAAAGATGGTAAACTGCTGAGAATAGTTTTGATAACGAAATACTGACGTTTCAAGCAGAGCCCTTCATCAGAGTAAAAAGTAAGAGTGCTGTGTAGGTAGTGTTTTAGATAGAGCAAAGTGAAAAGATGGTAAACTGCTGAGAATAGTTTTGATAACGAAATACTGACGTTTCGAGCAGAGCCCTTCATCAGAGTAAAAAGTAGAGTGCTGTATAAGCAGTGTTTCAGATAGCGTAAAATGAAAAGATTGTGAACTTCTGAGAATAGTTTTGATAACGAAATACTGACGTTTCAAGCAGAGCCCTTCATCAGAGTAAAAAGTAGAGTGCTGTGTAAGCAGTGTTTCAGATAGCGTAAAGTGAAAAGATGGTAAAGTGCCAAGAATAGTTTTGATAACGAAATACTGACGTTTCGAGCAGATCCCTTCATCAGAGTAAAATGTGATGAAGGACTCTGCTTGAAACGTCAGTATTTCGTTATCGAAACTATTCTCGGCAGTTTACAACCTTTTCACTTTAATCTTATCAATATGTATATCTACTTTAGGAAAACCTAGAAAATAATTCACGCGAAGATGTTTCCGATATTGGTGGATCACTTGCAGTAAGTCTAGCGTAGTTATACTTCTAAGAAATTGAATACGATAAGCTCAAGCGTATTTATAATTTAATAACATTCTTGAATTCTTCGATCTTTTTAGGGCTATGTTAAGATTTGTATGGTTGTGTTACAACCAGGGGCTACCACTCCAGTAAGTAGAAACTTGACGTCTCGTGCATGCCTTTCATTATATTCAATCATGGAATGGTCTGGAAACCGATAAATAAAAAGTAGCATGTTCTAGGGATTTGGGGTGAAGGAAAATTCTAGTGTAGAATATATACATTTTAAGACCAAACCGGGAGCAGTTGCGAAAAATGCAACTACACAGACCTTCCGGCAGGAATTGAGCCCACGACCTTACGATTCTAGTGCAATGCTCTGACCACTGAGCCACGGAGGGCGTTGCCGAGAGCTTGATCGCGAGTTCTGTATATATAATAAGGTGGTAATGCCAGGAGAGAATTGGTATATTATAAGTAATATTGGGCATTTCACTCGATTACATAGCATGTTCTAGGGATTTTGGGTGAAGGAAAATTCGAGTGTAGAATATATACATGGTCAGAGCATTGCACCAGAATCGCAAAGTCGTGGGTTCAATTCCTGCTGGAAGGCCTGTGTTGTTGCATTTTTCGCAACTGGTCCCGGTTTGGTCTTAAAATGTATATATTCTACACTCGAATTTTCCTTCACCCCAAATCCCTAGAACATGCTATCTAATCGAGTGAAATGCTCAATGTTACTTATAAAATAAAAAGTAGGCAGTGTTTAGGATAGATCAAAGTGGAAAATATGGTAAACGAAATACTGACGTTTCGAGCAGAGTCCTTCATCAGTGTAAAATGTCGTCAGTATTTCGTGTGTGTTGACATATGGTAAACGCGTATTCTAATCGAACGAGGCCAGTACTACTTTTCCTGACTATATGTATGGCCAGACTTTATGGCTGTAATTCTTAATTCATGTTTTTAGTCTCTGGAGGATGTTGGAAAAGATTCCATGGAAGATGATATTGAATCGTAAGTTGAATGTGTGACATTCATAAGTAATTTGTAAACTATTTTTTGTGATTGTGATTTCATTTTTTTAAGTAATCTGATCCATTGTCCTGGAGTGTCGCTTACTCCCGCTGTGTTTTCGTTGAAAGTGTACAGAGCAGAAGATCTGCCGCAAAGTAAGAAACGAGATTTAATGTACGCTGTCTGTCTGTCTGTCTGTCTGTCTGTCTGTCTGTCTGTCTGTCTGTCTGTCTGTCTGTCTGTCTGTCTGTCTGTCTGTCTGTCTGTCTGTCTGTCTGTCTGTCTGTCTGTCTGTAATTTGTCTGTCTGTCTGTTTGTGTGTCTGTTTGTTTGTTTGTTTGTTTGTTTGTTTGTTTGTTTGTTTGTTTGTTTGTTTGTCTGTCTGTCTGTCTGTCTGTCTGTCTGTCTGTCTGTCTGTCTGTCTGTCTGTCTGTCTGTCTGTCTGTCTGTGTGTCTGCCTGCCTGCCTCCTGCCTGTCTGTCTGTCTGTCTGTCTGTCTGTCTGTCTGTCTGTCTGTCTGTCTGTCTGTCTATCTGTCTGTCAGTCTGTCTGTCTGTCTGTCTTGTTATATACGTAATGTATGGTTGATTTGTTTACTTGGTTGCAGTGGATTCTGGTTTTGCTCGCCATGTCAAAAAGACTCTAAGAATACGAAAGGTACTGAATTGTTTGCCCTAGTGTTGTATACTCATTTATTATTGACGTATTGTTAATAAATTATCAACTTTTATCATTGTTCTTTATAGCAAGCTAAAGATCTAGTAGATCCTTATTGTGTTTTCAGTTTTGCTGGAAAGAAGGTTGGTTGTTAGTCTGTTAGTTGAAAGTAAACTCAGTCTAAACCAACTTAGTAAACCTTTATGCCTCTATCTATAAGCACAATAAAAATTATGTTCTACAAGTTATTTTTTGTAATTGTTAGGCAACAAGTGAAATCATGTATTCCTCTAACAACCCAACATTTAACGAAACATTAAGTGTTCCGTTTCAGGTACATTCAGTTGACATCGTTTTTTGAGGTCGTGTTACAATAGCTAATTATTTAACAAGCTTGTATATCCTACAGCAGCTAAAGTGTTTAAGTTTATTAATTGTTTAATAAGAAGAAAAAAAAGAAAAGTTTTTTTAATTTTTCTTTAGTTTCCATCCATGTGTGATAAGCTTAAAATCCAATTAGTCGATTGGTGAGTGATTTTTTTTTATTTGTATTGAAAACAGTTTTTGTCCGTTATAGTTCGTATAAGTCAGCGTAAATTTGGTGCTCATAAATCTGTTAAATTTATGTTCTTTTATAATTGTAGTAATTATTGGTAATAAAGATTTTTTGTCACACTAAGTATAACCCAATCTTAATCCGTAAAGTTCTTGGTATTTTACTGTAGGGATCGACTAACAGCTGATGATATTATAGGAACTAAGTTTTTGCCTTTGTCTTTTATTTCTGGATATGGTGGCGGCGGTAAGATAATGCTGTACTACTACTATACGTTCTAGTAATATGAAATATTTAGTTGAATTCAGTTTTCTTTACTTTACGAGAAGTCGGAATGCGATGGTTTTTCTATTTCTTTAAGGATTTCTGCCTGCTTTCGGTCCATGTTATATTAATCTTTATGGTTCCACAAGAGAATATTCAGACTTGCCAGATGAATATGAGGAACTGAATGAAGGATTTGTAAGGATCTCAACTTAACTGCATTTATTTAATGTATTAAACTAATAACTATTAGCTCCATTATCGTAATTGTCACTACATACACTACGTACTTTTATTGTATTTTATTCAGGGCGAAGGAGTTGCTTATCGTGGCCGTGTACTTGTCGAACTGGGAACCAAATTAAATTCTAAATGTGAAAGAGAGAAAGATGAAATAAGTCAAACTGATGTTGTTAATGTACAAGTACGTCAAAACCCTACTTCACTTTACTTTACTTAATCACTTTACTTTACTTAATCACTTTACTTTACTTTACTTCATTTCATTTCATTTCATTTCATTTCACTTCACGTCTTTCCTCTTGACTTCATTTTACTTCACTTCACTTCACTTCACTTCACTTCACTCCACTTCACTTCACTTCACTTTACTTCACTTCACTTCACTCCACTCCACTCCACTCCACTCCACTTCACTTCACTTCACTTCACTTCACTTCACTTCACTTCACTCCACTCCACTCCACTTCACTTCACTTCACTTCACTTCACTCCACTCCACTTCACTTCACTTCACTTCACTTCACTTCACTTCACTCCACTCCACTCCACTTCACTTCACTTCACTTCACTTCACTTCACTTCACTTCACTTCACTTCACTTCACTTCACTTTACTTCACTTCACTTCACTTTACTTCAACTTTTCTTAACATAATTTGTTTCAGCCCTACATGCGACGTTCAAAGTTCCGTCTTCTAGCTAGCTTTCTTGAGGCCACCATGTTATCTGTGCAGGATTCTCCAATTGAATTTGAAGTAAGCATAGGTAAGTTCAATATAAATTTCTAGAAAAACAGTATCATTCTCGTCAAATTAGTGTCATCATGGAACAAGCTTAACTTGAACTTTTTGCTACATTTTATTTTAGGCAACTATGGCAACAAGCTTGACAATTCCTTCAGTCCTTCGTCGTCCACCACGCCTCCAACAAATCCTGTGTTTGATGGCGAGAAGTACTACTATCTTCCATGGGGTGGTACGAAACCTTGTGTCCGCGTTGATTCACACTGGGAAGACATTACTTTTCGTCTTGGCGTTCTGAATAAACTACTGAAGGCTTGTGATAGACTAGTAAGTGCTTTGCGCTAGCAAGATGTACGGTACTGGTGAATTCCATGTCATCTTCGGTATTATATCACCATCACTATTACTATCAAGTTCACCACTATAACCATAATGCTATCACTATCATCACCATCTTATGAGCATTATCATGACCATCATCTTTACCATCACCATCATCACATTACTATCATTCCGTGACTACCATCACCATTACTATTAGCATCGCCATGCAGTAATATCACCATTACATCAACATTAACATCAACATCACCATAATCATTACCATCACCATCACCATCACTACCATCACCCACCATTACTATCATGTGAGCATCGCCATACAGTAACATCACCATTACCATCACCATCAACATCACCATAATCATCACCATTACCATCATACAGTAACATCACCATTATCATCACCATCATCATCACCATAATCATTACCATCACCATCACCATCACCATCACCAGCACCATCACCATAATCATTACCATCACCATTACCATAATGCTATGACCATCATCACTATTATTAAAGCAGTGCCGACTATAGCATTAATATAGCAGTAACGATATATAGCAGAATTATTTTTTTATTGTTATTGTTATTGTGTTTCCATCTATACATATTTTCTCTTCAGGAAAAAAACATTGAATTAGTGAAGCTGATCTTATCCAAAGGCGCAGAGTCTGACTGTCTGGAGATTCTAAATCAAATTTTAGACCAACTTTTAGATGATTGCAGGTATAGTAAAGTGTTTTCTTAACGTTTTTTTAAAGCTTAATTTGTTTTACTTTAAATGCATAATCTTTTTCTTAAAGACATCTTCCTCAACTGAATCCAAGAATGCATGGCGTTACAAACTTGGATCTGCAAATGCTTGATTCAAGAAATTTAATGTTGGTTAGTATGTTGCTTAGGCACTTTATTTATTTAATGCACTGGTTCGTTCAAAAATTTTCATTATCCGTGGATTTTTGTCTTAGTTTTATCAACCCGGTTTAGTTGTAGCTCTCTTTCTTTCTCTCTCTCTCTCTCTCTCTCTCTCTCTCTCTCTCTCTCTCTCTCTCTCTCTCTCTCTCTCTCTCTCTCTCTCTCTCTCTCTCTCTCTCTCTCTCTCTCTCTCTCTACTTTACACCATATTTGTAATTTACCAATCCACCGTGTCTATTTCATTCTTGGTCTCTAGCTAGTTTATTTATCTTATATTTTTTATCAGACTGAAATAGCAAACGGAGCTTTCAATCTTCGCAATAACATAACTAATATTAACGATGCAGTGGCGATTACCGAAGGACTTTTGAAAAAGCTTCAAACAATTGCAGTTGAGGTAACTATGTTTCAAGTATAATGCCAGAATTATTTGACAACGAACTTTTAAAATTTGCCATCATGTTTATGTTTGTTTTTATATCTATTTTATGCGCTTTTTTCAGCCGCAAAACAGCATGCCTGATGTCGTCATCTGGATGTTGAAAGGAGGGACTCAACGGGTTGCGTATTGTCGTATTCCAGCTTATAAATTGCTGTACACTCCTGAAGAGGAACAGCGAGGAGTACATTGTGGGAAAATTATTGATATTAATCTGAAGGTAATGTTTTTATTGACTGTGCGATAAGATTGGCAATATATAGCAATACTAATAGCAAACAACAAACTATAGCAACATTCACGACGACAATAACAGCGTCATCAACAGCAGCAGCAACTGCAACAACAGCAGCAGGAGCAGCACCAGTAGCAACAGGAATAGCAACAACAACAGCAACAGCAACAGCAAGAGAACAACAACCACAGCAGCAGAATAAACAACAACAACGCAACAACAACAACAACAACAGCAACAACAACTGCAACAACAACAACAACAACAACAACAACAACAACAACAACAACAACAACAACAACAACAACAACAACAACAACAACAACAACAACAACAACAACAACAACAACAACAACAACAACAACAACAACAACAACAACAACAACAACAACAACAACAACTACAACAACAACAACAACAACGCAACAACAGCAACAATAATAACAATAATAACAACAACAACAACAACAACAACAACAACAGCAACAACAACAACAACAACAACGCAACAACAACGCAACAACAGCAACAACAACAACAACAACAACAGCAACAACAACAACAACAACAACAGCAACAACAACAACAACAACAACAGCAACAACAACAACAACAACAACAGCAACAACAACAACAACAACAACAACAACAACAACAACAACAACAACAACAACAACAACAACAACAACAACAACAACAACAACAACAACAACAACAACAACAACAACAACAACAACAACAACAACAGCAACAACAACAACAACAACAACAACAACAACAACAACAACAACAACAACAACAACAACAACAACAACAACAACAACAACAACAACAAACAACAACAACAACAACAACAACAACAACGCAACAACAACAACAACAGCGACAGCAAGAGTAGTTATAAATAGTGATAAAACTTTTATGGAAGATAATTATTTATATTATTCTGAAGGTGTCTTTTATTAACTGTGGCAGTTCAAATGATTAACTACCTTAAACTATCTTCTTCATTGTAGTACCCTGGAAGACGAAACAGCAGTGGTGAACTTCCAGAGATTCCTGCCTTGTTACGTGTTATGTTATGGTTAGGATTAGAACAACATCAAGGTGAATGGGACGAACTAAAGAGGACAGGTGGTGACCTCTCACTTTTTGCTGAAACGGTACGTTATTAAATTAAAACTAAGATTAATGTGTCTCTCTGTTGCTTGATTCTTAATTTTTAGAAATTTGAATTATTTTGTATTTAGTATGAAAACCAAATGTGGTTGGGACAGTGGACGTCGAGAGGATTAACACGACCTTCCTTTTCTAACGCGAAAGGAACAGTGAGAATTTGTTTGATTATTTTAATTATATTCTAAAACCATTAATCATTCATGAGGAAAACACAAAGAAAATCCATGTTTAATGTCTGTATATGTGATACAGATTCCTCTTGATTTACATAAACTTTAGCTTTGATTTTCTCGACTTTGACAACGTTTTTTTAGAAAAATTACTACGCCAATGAATTTACTAAATAGATCGTTTTAGAAGTCATTTACAGAATTCGTGTCCGTTCTGTATCGGGATACAGGCACTCAGTTTCGCCTCGTGTCTGTATACCCCGATACAGAACGGCCACTCATTCTGTAATAGTACTTATATACATAATATGTCAATT
Organism: Corallium rubrum; assembly: GCA_964035015.1. Taxonomy (NCBI): domain Eukaryota; kingdom Metazoa; phylum Cnidaria; class Anthozoa; order Scleralcyonacea; family Coralliidae; genus Corallium; species Corallium rubrum. Next base: position 7,958,440 of record OZ036007.1, read on the forward strand.
TTTTTACGTATGTATATCAAACAAGTACAATCGTATCATGATTTTACTCGTAATATTTGAGAATTGAATCAAAGTGCATTTGTCTATTGCAGCTTAAACTTCCAAAAGACAAGTTTATTGAACCAGTTGGATGGAAATTTGATGGCCCATGGTTTGTTAATCCTGATATGAGGTAATCATACATATGAAATATAGTAAGGTTAGATATACTGCTGAAACAGAGAACGTAGGAGTCTAACGTTTCGAGCGAAGGCCCTTCGTCAGAGAGAAACGTTTCTCTCTGACGAAGGGCCTTCGCTCGAAACGTACGTACGTTAGACTCCTACGTTCTCTGTTTCGGCAGTATATCTAACCTTACTATATTTCGATTGTTGTTTCTACACTGCCTACGCAGCACGCTACTTTTATCAATCATACATATGTACAACTATTGTTACCAATTGCCTAGTAGCAAATAACTTTAAAAAATAATGCACGCAGCAGGCATATTATTTTTAAAATATGTCTGCTGTGATGTTTCGTTAGTAATGTGTGACTAATTTCATTTGTGGTATTTTTTCTTGGTTACAGTACGCGGTTCAGCAAGGACAGTGGGCATAAGTGGTTTCTTGAAGATGCTTTTCAAAATGAGTATCGAATGTTTCCTGGCGGGAAATGGCTTCCAGCTACTGAAGCACCGTGGACTGATGTTGTAAGGAATTGCTACTTTTAGTCTTACTACTTCTCCTAGTATTATCACCATTAGTGTTAGTTCTTTGTTACTAGTATCACTATAACTACCACAATCGTCACAGCTGCCGCCACTACCACCACTATTACTACCACCATTATTTTTACCACGTGCATCATTAGTGCTACTACGACCACCATTACTATCACTACCACTACTTCTACTACCACCACCACCACTAAGTACTATCACCACTACCATCACCATCACTAGCACTTCCACCACCACTATCACCATTAATACCACCACGACTACCACCACCACTACTACCACCACTACCACTATCACCACTACCACCACCACTACTACTACTACCACCACCACCACCACTACTACCACTACCACCACCACTACAACCAACACTACTACCACTACTACCACTACCACTACCACCACCACTATCACCACCACTACTACCACTACTACCACTACGACCACTACTACCACCATTACCACCACCACTACTACAACCACTACCACTACCAATACTACCACCACTACCACCACCACTACCACTACCAATACTACCACCACTACCACCACCAATACCACCACCACTACCAGTACCACCAATACCACTACCACCACCACCACCACTACCACCACCACTTCTTCTACCATCCCTACCACCACTATCACCACTACCACCACTACTTTCATCACTATCACCACTACTACTACCACCACCGCCTCTACCACCACCACCACTACCACCACCATCACCACCACCACCACTACATCCACCACCAATATCACTACCACCACCACCACCACTTCTTCTACCATCACTACCACCACCACTACCACCACTACTACCATCACTACCACCACTACTACTACCACCACCACTAACTACCACTACCACCATCATCACAACCAGCACTAGCGCCTTCACTACTACTACCACCACTGTTATCTTCTCTTTAGCACGGGGAAGCATTGACAGATGAGCAAGGCAACACTATTCAAACTGTAGATGCAATTAAACCACCAAAAAACTGGAACTGGTCGAAAAAAGATGGCTGGATAGTTGACCTGAATCGAGCTGTTGATCAGGATGGTAAGTCATAAACAAATTTGAGCAAGAATAGTCATGTAGATACTCAAATATTTTGCTATTTACTTGGATACTGAATAATATACGTATAAATACCTGCTCGTATTATATATCAAACTGGCAAACCATCAAATAAAATATATTTATTTTATTTTATAGGATGGGAATACGCGATTGAAACCTCATTTGGATCAGCTGATTTTGAAGCTGTAGAAAAGAAATATCATTTTTGCCGCAGAAGAAGGCTTGTCAGAGAAAGACAAAGTTTAAGCGGACAAAAACATGACACAACCCTTAAGGTATTTCAGTATTTTCAGTTTAATACCCAATTACGCACGTACTGAAAAATCTCACAGCTTGTCAACAGGATGTGTTCGTAGCAGGCAAGTTGTAACAATGCTGTTCATTCAAGAAGCTGCTACAACCTTGTTAGCACCAACCTGTTAACAACTTGTTGAGTGCAGAGCGGCAACAAGTTGTTGGAACAACTTGTCATCAGTCTGTTGGAATCATCAGCCTTGTTACAAATTGTCAACAACCTGTTACAGACATGTTAACAGACTGGGACAGCCAGTGCGAACACATAACAGTGACAGCCTGTTGAACAGCATTGTAACAACTTGCAGGTATGTAACAGCTTGTGCGTTTTTACGTGTGTAGAACTTCTTTACATGCATGTAGGCGTACGAATTTGGGATACTTTTCTTGCCGTATCTTTTAAGCATTTGTTTAATTTCCAGGTGGCAGACGAAGGCCAAACAAAAGATGGCTGGGAATATGCTAAAGCTTTCACTACAAGATTTAGAACTAAGAAGAAAGGTTTTGATATGGTCCGCCGTAAGCGTTGGCATCGGAAATTAGTCCGTGAAGACGTGAAGGCTCCGGAACCTGTTTTCAGTTTGGCTGTAGGAAAGGTGATTTTGATTAAAATACTTATTATTAATAATAAACGCAGACAGATACTCTTTTTCTGGTTGATCATGTATATCTCGAATTGTTTTACAGTTTATTTTTTCTTCATTTGCAGGGCAAGGAAGATGAACAACCAGTATTGAACGCTCCAAGAATCTTTCTGTTTTTTAAAAGTGCGTTGGTCTCGTTATTTATAAATATTACATTTCTCTTTTATCAGGTTCAAAACGACGGACATGGTACTGATTTTCTTTGTGTTTTCTCATGAATTATTGATGATTTTTGAAATTAATATAAAAACGAACGACAAGAATTTAAGCCGTATATAATCAAACGAGAACGCAAGTCATCGCAAGTTGGCAGTCAGAATTTCTGTGGCGGTCGTTTGAACACAAATTAACAAAATAATGGTTTCATGAGTGTTTTAAACAAGTTTTAACTTTGTCACGGTACATGATATTTTCGGGAAACTATTCAGAGCGGCTGGCTGAGATAGCGTGACTGCCAACTTGCGATGACTTGCGTTCTCGTTTGATTAGGGCATAGTCCCTAGAAATAAATTGTCTGGAAACGCGGCCAAAGTCTTTGTTCTAGGTTTTTGTTGACGTCTGTGCACCTTATTTCACCTTAACGCTTGCTGAACACATTGTATTTTTGGTATAATGAAGCAACCAACCAATAGCATCGTTGCTTTATAAATATTAATGAACGTAAAACAAAAGATTGTGCACCTTATTTGCCACCCTCAACCTAAATTGTAGCTTATTGTTAACCGCTTTGATGTTCGCCGCGTCTCCAGACAATATAATTCTAGGGACTATGATTAGGGCTTTATTGGACTTAAAAATTTGCTGTGTGTTTTTTTCAGAACCGCATCTTTGTCAACTTCGAGCTCATCTTTATCAAGCGAGGAATCTTTTACCTTCCGATCCTAATGGTTTAGCAGGTAGGAATGTGGGAAAAGATTATGGCATTGACTATACTATTACTAAATTTTCGTTCGTTTATGGCCACTCTGGAATAGAAATATCCAAAGTAACGTTTCTTCTTAGGCCTGTTTATATGATCCCAGTGTACAGGGACGGGATGGCAGCCGGGATGATTTTGATGTATTGAAATAAGTCACGGTCTTTGATTATGTGCATCGGAAAGCTTTCGCCTACATTTTTCAAGGCCTAGATTACTAAATAACTTCAACAAAAGCCATTTTCAATTGCCACAATCATTCACTTTTAACTTTAGGATCAGATCAACAAAATCTGAATTTCTTCAGGCATCGCGTGGTTTTTCTGTTTTACGTGTTGACTTATTTCAATACATCAAAATCATCCCGGCTGACATCCCGTCCCGGTACACCGGGATCATATAAACAGACCCTTAGGCCTGTTTATGAGCCGAGTTACCCGGTTTGCCGGGATAAACTTTACGTTCTGTTTATACGAAAGCGAGTTACTTAGCAAGTTGTAATATTTGAGATGATAGTATAGCCTCAACGAAAGTGACATAAACAACGAATATAGAAAATGTACCCGCTATGCCGAGTTGCTTGGGGAAAAGTGTTTATATGGGGAAATGTTTCTTCCTCGATCCTTGCCGAGATCCCGGCAGCCAGTGCTGAGTTCTCCGCGCCAGGGCGAGTTACCCGTCTGTCTCATATAAACACTGCGGTGGGAGAGACAGTGTTTGTTCTACCAACTGGTAACTCGCCTGGCCGGGTAACGACTCGCCTCCATATACTGAAATACCATCCTTTAAAGTGCCTATGAAGCGAAAATTATTATTGTCTTAAATGAAAGAACTCTCAAAACGACAAAGTAACATCTTTTGCAGATCTTCGTTTCCGTGCCTCGTTGTTGAGATATTTCAATTTTTTTGATATGCAAATTAAACACTTTGACGTCACATGTGTATGAGTTATCAGAGAAGGTTCGGTATCTTTGCTGTTATCAAACGAAATCTAATGCTGTATGCGAAATAGACGGACAGGATCGGCTTCGAAGTGATTTCGTCTGATAATAGCGAAGATATAGAACTTTATCCGATAACTCATTATACACGTGTGATGTCAAAGTGTTTAATTTGTATATCAAAGAAACTGAAATATCTCAACAACGAAGCACGGAAACGAAGATTTGCAAAAGATGTTACGTTGTAGTTTTAAGAGTTCTTTCATTTGAGACAATAATAATTTTCGCCTCATAGGCACTTTAAGCTCTGTGGATTAACCAGAATAACCTATCGTTTTGGAAAACGTATTCTGAAAATTTTTCACAGAAATTATCCTTATTCCGGAATAACCCAAGCGAACTCACCCTTCAATAACAAAGTTTTAAATTTAATCTGTTTTTAGATCCTTATGTGCAATTATCGTTTGGTACAAGAAGCGCGACATCAAAGATTATTTTCAAGAAACTCAACCCTACCTGGGATCAAATGTTAGTTCTAGAAAGCGTGCCTATATATGGTCATTATGATCAAGTCATTGAGAATCCTCCTGATGTATTACTGGAAATATTTGACTATGATCCTGTGGTGAGTGCCCTTACGATTACAAAACGTTTGACGTTTCTCTCTAACGAAGGGCCTTCGCTCGAAACGTTAGACTCCAGGGACGTAGCCAGGGGGGAGCCGGGGGAGCCGCGGCTCCCCCCTTTTGATATAAAACAACAGATGTAACTACAAAACTGATAAACAGTGTACTCAATCTACTGAGTGTATGCATTTTGAGTATCTATGTCACGTTTGCGTGTTTTGAGTATTTTATATGACGTTTTTTAACCTTTAAGCCGGTTTTCCACTAGGCGATTTTATTCGCGCGAAGCGACTTTCTTTTGTTCGAATTCAATACATTTCTGATTAGTTCCAGCTTAGAGCTCATGAGACAAAAGAAAAAGTCGCTTCACGCGAAAAAAGTCGCCTAGTGGAAAACCGGCTTAAGAGTCTGTAAAATCTTCCTCCAAAAGCCAGGAAATGGCATTTCAGCGACTCTCGATTCAAAATTTCCCGGGGGAGCATGCCCCCAGACCCTCCTAAAAATTTATTTTGATTTCGGCTCCCCCCCCCCTTTCAAAATCCTGGCTACGTGCCTGTTAGACTCCTACGTTTTCTGTTTCGGCAGTATCATCAAACTTTACTATATTACAAAACGTTTATATGCCTTCCCACATGTGAATCCAATTTTTTAAAAAAGGAGAGTGCTTGCGTAGGCAGTGTTTTAGATAGAGTAAAGTGAAAAGATGGTAAACTGCCAAAAAATAGTTTTGATAAAGAAATACTGACGTTTCAAGCAGAGTCCTTCATCAGAGTAAAGTGTAGAGTGTTGTGTAGGCAGTGTTTTAGATAGAGCAAGGTGAAAAGATGGTAAACTGCTGAGAATAGTTTTAATAACGAAGTACTGACGTTTCAAGAAGAGCCCTTCGTCAGAGTAAAAAGTAGAGTGTTGTGTAGACAGTGTTTTAGATAGAGTAAAGTGAAAAGATGCCTGTCGACAGTAGTTTTGATAACGAAATACTGACGTTTCAAGCAGAGTCCTTCATCAGAGTAAAAAGTAGAGTGCTGGGTAGGCAGTGTTTTAGATAGAGCAAAGTGAAAAGATGGTAAACTGCTGAGAATAGTTTTGATAACGAAATACTGACGTTTCGTGCAGTGGCGTCGGAGCGACACTAAAAGTGGGGGCCCAAAATTTTTAGGGGGTCCAGGGGCATGGTCCGCCGGGAAATTTTGGAAATCTAGAGTCTCTGAAATGCCATTTCCTGCATTTTAGGACAAGGATTTACAGAATTCTAAAGGTCCAAAAACGTCACAAAATACTCAAAAGACAACAATTTCCAGACATTGAATATCTGCATTCAAATTTCTTTATTATATCTTTATTCAAAGTCGTGGGTTAGCTAGGGTTAGTGATTTTGTTAATCATAACTGTATTACTGGCCTTGTTTATTACTGGTTTTGTTAAAAAGTGGGGGGCCCCAAACATATTCTGCCCCCCCCCCCCCCAAAAAAAAAAGTGGGGGGCCCAGGCCCACCGCCCCGCTTCCGACGCCCCTGGTTTCGTGCGGAGCTCTGCACTTTTTGCTCTGATGAAGGGTTCCGCTCGGAACGTATTAAAGTATTTCGTTATCAAAACTATTTTTAGCTTTTTACCATGAATCCAATTTTGTACGTCTGAGCTTATGTTCATTTCGTATTAATCATTTATACATTTCCACATGTGAAACGAACACTTTCACATGTACTTTCACACATGTGTATTATAATAGATACAATATGAACGGCCGAACTGTATGGGATTTAAACTACGATGAGTTTATATCATGAATACTTTGTTTAGCAGTCGTAGAAAAGGCAAAAACAAATTATTTGAACAAGGAAAAAGCTCAATTTGAGCCAATGGGTCCTAATTAGTATGCTGTAAATCGGATACAACATTGAATTTTTATTAGGCAATGCTGTATACGATTTACAACATCTGTTTAAACATTCCTTTCTTTTGAATTTTCTTCATGAATTATTAATGAGTACTTTAAAAGGTATTTCAAATCGGTAAAACTTTTAATTTTACTTTAATTGTATTATAAATACACCTGATTAATTTATATTTTATCTATTTGCAAAGGGTAAGCACGATTTTCTTGGCCGTATCCAATCAGAACCTGTTGTTTTTCTACCCGACCAATCGTCCGTAACCGCAACAAAACTATTATGGTACAAAGTCGTCAACGCTTCTGAACATTGTGGGGATATCTTGGCCGCTTTTGAACTTTTTTTGGTAACATCATTTTAAATGTTTAATTTTAATGTAATAAAATACCAGAACAAGGATCTAAAAACCGTTAATTATATTTATTGAACTCTAGAGGAAAATTAAAGTGCATATAAAATAAACCCAATTTTTTTATCATCTGAATACGTTCTACATAGAGCAAACAGTTGTTCAGTGAAATATTTTTTGATTGGAAACTACCTGAGAAGTTTTGTGGCGAACCTCATACAATATGGAACATGTTGTTCAAATACGCCATTAATGGAAGAATTGGGTCATGTCACTCCTGCAAATGAATATTGTATATATAATGATGACTACTTTGGCGTCATCTCATTACCATTTTGAAAACAAATATCTCTATTAAAGCAATAAAGGTTGCTCCAATTTAAGAAATATTTCGTTGTTCACTATTTGCCAAAGTAGAACGTATTTAGATGATAAAAGATTTGGGGTTATATGGACCTTTTTAGATATGAGGTTTTTTATTTACAGGACGAGGAAAAGTCTGCTCCTGCTCTTCCTTCTCCTGTCGATAGTCTGTACACCATTCCTTCATACATTCGCCCAGTTGTCCAAAGAACAGCAGTAGAGGTACGTTCTTCTCCAATCAGAAAAATATACATACAGCTGAATCCAAAGTAGACTTCACTTGTACCTAAACAATCATGTGTGTCTTTTTTTTTCTACAAAAGGTATTATGTTGGGGTGTACGAAATCTGAAACGGTTTCATGGCATGAAAGTCAAATCTCCAGTTGTTGAGATTGAGATTGGAGGTGAAGTGAAGAAAACGACTGTTTTGAGAAATGTTAAGAAGAATCCAAACTTTCAAGCGAATCGTTTACTTTATTTTGATGTGGTAAGTTTGGTCATAATATACAGAACAAAAGTACAAGTACAACAAGACAGTACAGTGCAATATGGTACGACACGAGTTCGATACGGCTTGTTTATAATGCTGTACACAAAAATTAATACTTCACGGAGCTACAATCCTGGACAAAAGTCCTTTAGACCCCATTTACACGATGCCGGTACAATTTGAAAACAGAACAAAATCATGCCGTTTAGGCCTTGCGTTTACACGATACCGGCACAAAAATAACATGAAATGTTATATGCTGTATTTGCATACTGGCATGATTTTGTTCCGTTTTCAAATTGTACCGGCATCGTGTAAACGGGATCTGAGACACTATGCGAAAATCGTCAATAACCGCAAAGTGTCTCAACATTTTTTTTTCAAATATTCCACCAGAAAAGCAAAACAACTTGTTGGAAAGGAATATACCTTTCCCGTTCATCGGTTTTCTAGTGACAAATAAAATTGTCGGGCGATAGCCAGAGTAACATATAAGATTTTATACGGCTTAGAAAAAGTTAATGTTGAAAATATTTATTTAGGATCTTCCCAAAGACGACATTTACACTCCCCCAA
>OZ036007.1:7977339-7992339 GCA_964035015.1 Corallium rubrum
TTGATTGATTGATTGATTGATTGATTGATTGATTGATTGATTGATTGATTGATTGATTGATTGATTGATTGATTGATTGATTGATTGATTGATTGATTGATTGACTGGTTGGTTGGTTGGTTGGTTGATTGGTTGATTGGTTGATTGGTTGATTGGTTGATTGCTTGATTGCTTGATTGCTTGATTGCTTGATTGCTTGATTGCTTGATTGCTTGCTTGATTGATTGATTGATTGATTGATTGATTGATTGATTGATTGATTGATTGATTGATTGATTGATTGATTGATAGCGTATTATAAATATACTTTCAGGAACACTTCTGGAGCTTGAATGAACGGCCTGATAAACTTCGAGCTCAGCTTGGTATCCAAGTGTGGGACAATGACCTTATCTCTCCAGATGACTTTATTGGTAAGTTACTCAAATATATGTAGCCAGAACTACTCTGCATGCCACACGATCTAAAATATTTACTCTTAGGTATTAAAAAGTGTTAGACAGTACATAGTTTTCTGGATAAAAGAAATCTTTAGCGTCGATTGCTACGGGGGAAAAATATTTTGCTGATTGAAATTTTTTTAATAATTGTCAGTTGTTTGCTGTACAAGTTGTGTTAGTTAGTAATACTCAGAAAAAATCTGAGCTCTAAGCGGGACTCGAACCCACAACCTTCTGAATGCTAGCCAGACGCTCTAACCATTGAGCCACTAGAACTCAGATGGCGGAGCAAGGTTAATTAACCGAGCGGTTAAGACTCGTTCCTGGAGGACTGGGCACAGTCTAAGGTATAAGTACCTTAATTAACCTTGCTCCGCTATCTGAGTTCTAGTGGCTCAATGGTTACAGGGTCTGGCTAGCATTCAGAAGGTTGTGGGTTCGAGTCCCGCTTAGAGCTCAGAGTTTTTCTGAGTATTACTAACTAACACAGCTTGTACAGCAAACAACTGACAATTATTACTAACATCAAGCTGCAATTTCTGAAACTAACTGAAATTCTTTTGTTTGTGTCTCTAGGTTCGTTGATTCTTGATCTAGAAGATCTTCCTCTACCATTCAGTCATCCAAACAAGATTAAGGACCATCATGCTTTGGTAAATCGCGAGAAACAATCATTGTTTGAACAACGTCGGATCTATGGTTGGTGGCCAGTTATTGGAAAGATTAAAGTAAAAACACGGAGGTCTAAGAGGAAAGAAAAAATTACAAAACTAACGGTAAAAACTCAAGTTCTAAAATGTGATTTTTTCCCTGTAAAGTTAGTATAGCCAGAGTATTATTTCTTCAGAATACTAGTCTGAAATAATCTCTTTGATAAAGTTGACCTAGCAATGTAACCATAGTCAATCGAGATATGGTCTGGAAACTCAGCTAAAGTCTTTGGTCTATCTTTTTGTTCGCCTTTATGCATTTTTGTGCACGGTGCACGGTCCCTGAACACATTGTATTTTAGTATAATGAACGAATTGTCCAATAGCAACGTTTCAGTTCAATCACTCAACCGTGCTATTTAAACATTATTATAAAATAAGGTGTCCTCTACGCACGCTCTGATTGGCTGGGCTCCGTGCATTTATAAGAGAACATAGATCATGAATGACGTAGAATGGCGTCAGCTGGCCGGAAAGCCCGCCAAATTCTAAAACTACTTCACTTTTAGTTTGATTTTCTTCTTCTTATTTTATAAAACAAATAAAACATATCGCTCCTGTGCATATGCACTCTTATAAAGGCACGTTTGACGTGATTTGAACACGAAAGAAGTGTAAAGGCACTCGGCTATCGCCTCGTGCCTCTACTCAACTTCTTTCGTGTTCAAATGACGTCAAACGTGCCCTTTATAAGAGTACATATGCACGGAGCTTTATGTTTTATTTGTTAAATAAACCTAAAACAAAGGATGTGCACGGTGTAAGGTACGGTTCAACATAAGATCACAGCTCATTATAGGCACTTTGAAGTTTGTCGAGTTTCCAGACCATATCTCGATTGACTATGATGTAACAATGTCTTTTTTCTATGAATTTCAGGGGAAAGTGGAACTAACACTTGAATTACTAGAAACTGAAGAAGCAGAATCTAAGCCTGTTGGCAAAGGACAAGACGAGCCAAATCAACATCCAACCTTGCAAAAACCAAAGTAAAGAACGACAATGCTAGCATTCTTTATTTCTATACCATGTTGATACATGCTTGGTAGCGTAGCTAAAAGGAGTTAAATTGAGTTGTGCGCGACTTCGCCACGCTGACTAATTCTTCGGCGTATTAATCTATTACAGACGACCTGAGACGTCATTTTTATGGTTTACTAATCCTTGGAAGTCTTTTCGTTTTGTTGTTTGGCGTAACTATAAATGGTACATCATTGGCTTTATAGTTCTAGTATTGATAGTCCTTCTGGTTGGACTTTTTATTTATTCAGCACCGGTAAGTGACTTCATGTTAATGCTGTTTTACTTGTCGAGATGTCATTAATAAAATCATCTTGCGTTAGAAAAAAAAAGATAAAGTTGTCTCACGATAACAATGCGCATAAAAAGGTTAAAGACACAACTAAAGATGTTTATACATAGGCGTACCAGGCGGGGGGGGGGGGGGGGCACTTTCGGGCACTTTTTGAAAGAAATTTCGGGTAAATTCGGGTAATATTGCTGTTAAACATTCATGAAAAATCATATTTTGAACTGTTTTAACATTAAAGTAATATGTTTTAACATTAACATAATATATCGCAGTTGCCCGGTTTAAAATTATACTAAGGGCTATATTACATACGCTAGATGTATAGCTCATGAAGAAACTCGTATGTTGAATACGATCTAATAATCGACAGTCGAGTCTTAATTTTTCGGGCAAATATGTATTGCCCCCCCCCCCCCCCCCAAACGTAACTGGTCAGGTACGCCTATGTGTTTATAATTATATTTTATATCTGAGACAAGATTAATGACTTCCAAAACGCCTCGGTACTGCCAAAATGGTTGTAATGTCTGTATTAAAGTCAACCTTAAGCAACTGTTCTCATCCTTTTGGCCGTTGACGTCATCCCGAAGACGTGAAAATGCTTTAAGTGGCTGTGTATAAAGAATGAGGACTGAGGACGGTGTTGAAATTACTCTATGGCCAAAAAATTATTCATACTCTTTGTTTCGCAACTATAATTCTTTTGTTTAAAAGACGTCGTCGTAGTTGCTGTCGTATGTCCCTAATAGGGAGCTTAAGATCTACGACGTCATGACTTCGACGACGGCGTCCACCAAATAAAATAATTCTAGTTGTGAAACAAAGTGAATGAATAATTTGTAATTCCAACACCGTCCGCGTTCTTTAAGCTCGGGATACACGTGCGATTTTTTTTTCGCGCCGGCAACGCAACGGGTCAAATTTCATTGCGTTGCTGGCGCGAGAGAGGAAATCGCGCATGTATCATATCTTGCGCGCAACGCAATTGCAACCTGATGCCTTCCGCAATCGTTGCCGAAAGTTAAAATGGTTTAACTGTCCGCAACGATTGCCGAAAGTATTACATTACATAGGCATTGTTTTAGCCTGGTTTTAGCAGGAAACGCAGTGTTTATTTCAGACTGGCTAATAAAATTCGCTTTAGAATGACCAGTTTGATGTAGAGCATGCTCGTTTTCTTTCCTTGAATAGTCTCGGTTTAGTACAGATATAGATTAGTCGACCGTTGATGTTCTCAGAGAAAGTAGCGACGAGAATGACAATCTTACTATCCTTCAAAGTATGAAAATCACATTCGCATGGATTCTTCAACTTGAAGAATCAAAGTATCAGGGACAGCTAATAATGGAAATCGCTCACAAAAATAACATTCTTTCCATTCAACGTTTTAAACGCTTTGTTTCTATCAGAATCGACTTCACAGCAACAGCATTGCCGAAGCCAACGCTTCGCTCTTCGACACGTCATGGTGTCACTATTGCGACCCCGTCATAAAATTACCACACATGTAGCCACTTCTCTCGTACCGGCAACGCAATAACTTTTGATCCGTTGCGTTACCAGCGCGAGAAAAAAATCGCACGTGTATCCCGAGCTTTATACAACGCCACTTCGAGCATTTTTTAGGGAAATTAAGATTTACGACGGCAACTTCGAGGACGACGTCCTTCAAACAAAAGCATTCTTCTTTCAAAACAAAGATAATGAACAATTTCTAGTCCCAAGAGTAATCTGAACACCGTCTTCGCTCTGTTAGTGTATACAACGCCGTCGTCGTCCTAGCATCTTAATATGAACGGATGTTGCAAGTTCGATTCCTATAAAGTTAGCTCTATTCTACTAAACACTAAAAATTTCTGGAACATAATAGTCAGTTAGCCGTGCACGACTTTCTTTAATTATAAAATTCATGTTACTTTTTATCCGCCGTCGTTGTCTTAGCATGCATCTACCCTGCAAGAACCTGCAAGTCAGAGCCCCTGTCCGACCTACGCAAACTTTGGGGGAAAGTGGGCTCTGCCAACAAACTCGATACTTCTTTTTGAGCATGCGTGAACGGTTGCCAAGATACTATTTTGGGCCCAGGCTCTAATGCGTTACTTCCTATTTTCCTGCTTGCGCGCGTTCGTAAACTAGAACTTGTTTAACCAGTTTAAAACCTGACTGACTCGCCCCAAACTTGGGGCGAAGATCGAGTTTGTTGGCAGAGCCCACTTCCCCCCGAAGCCTGCGTAGGTCGGAAAGGGGCTCTGACTTGCAGGGTACTTAGCATCGTAAGGTTCCCAATATATTTTACTAAATTTGGTCTAATCTTCCTGTAGCGGAAATGAATGAATAAAATGCATGCATGGTTGTACTCCTTTCCTCTTATATAATTATTATGCAACTATTCAATCACAGACAAACTTGATTCATAATTAGAAAACAAAGAAATTCTTGGTGTTTTTATTTATGCAAAAGGGCAGTAATGACGAAGAAACATTCATTTTTTCATGTTTTATATCCTGTATATATATATAGACCACTTTCATAAAGGCCTTCACTTTAAATATTCTTTTGTGTGCATCTAAATAAGCCTTTCTGACCTCGTTATGAAGCAGTTGGGGACAGGGACGTAGCCAGGATTTTGAAAGGGGGGAGCCGAAATCAAAATAAATTTTTAGGGGGGTCTGGGGGCATGCTCCCCCGGGAAATTTTGAAATCGAGAGTCGCTGAAATGCCATTTCCTGGCTTTTGGAGGAAGATTTTACTGACCCTAAAGGTTAAAAAACGTCATATAAAATACTCAAAACATGTAAACGTCACATAATACTCAAAATGCATACATACAGTAGATTGAATACACTGTTTACAGTTTATTTCCTGACACAATTCATATTGCATCAGTTTTGTAGTTACATGTCTGTTGTTTTATATCGAAAGGGGGGAGCCGCGGCTCCCTCGGCTCCTCCCCCCTGGCTACGTCCCTGGTTGGGGATTCTTTGGTATTGCAGATACACAAACGAGGCCAGAAAGCATGCACATAAATGAATATTCAAATTAATCGCTGTCACGATCAAAGTGGTGTAATATATATATGAATGACATAGCTGTATAACAACTAAGTGCATATATATTGTATATTCTGTATGTTGGTAAAGTTGGTGTATAAAGTAAGAGTTAATGGAGTCTTAATAGTTGAGGAGGTTTTCGAAAAAACATATATAATTACTATATATGGCCCTGTTGACCAGGGCAATATCATATACAGCGCCTTGAATTTTTAATTCATTGGTTCTCTTGGGATATATAATTTTATTGTAGATACAGCTCTAGAAAGAACAAAGAAAAACGACTCAACTATTAAATAGATATATTTATTAGCCAACAAAGTCGATTATGTTTGATCTACCTTTCTATAACCTACAGTATATACAGTGTGTATCAAAAAAACGGAACCCTTAGAAAATAAATTAGTGATTCTGTTCAAACAACCTATTGTAGCTAGGAGTTTGAAAGCCCTAAACACCTCTGAGTCAGGGATGTGTAAAAAACACGGTCTTATACACCTGGGAAATTAAGATAACTTGAAGTGTATGCATGGTGAAAGTATTTAAAAGCTTTTTCTCTTCCTGTTTAACTTATGTGCTGATTAATTTATAACGCAGCGCTTTTAGGGCTTTCAAACTACTACAATAGATTGTTTTAAAAGAATACTAATTTATTTTCTAAGGTTCCGTTTTTTTATACACACTGTACAGCACTCTTGCCAATTATATATGTCAAATTAATATCCCAAGAGTAAACCTCCTTTGTTGGCTAATAACTAGTTAATCTCGCGCTACGTATACGCGCCCTCGGTTTATAATGACATATGACATAGCTGCATAATAACTAGGTGCATGTATATTGTATATATTCTGTATGTTAAATATCTTGTCAGTTGTATGTGCTAGCTGTACATTGTATATATTCTCTTGATACATCCATATTTATTTACATTTTTGCAGGGTTATTCTGTAAAGAAGATGCTGAAAACCTAACTAAAATAAAAATTAAGATATCTTTAACTTTTATAAACTTGTATACCTTACAAAGGAAGAGTATAAAAGTGATCCAAAATAATATTCACTAGACACTACAAACTAATAACTTGTTTTAAAAACATTTAAATATCTTTAGACGTAAGATATATAGGACAACACTAAACAGGGTATAAATACTACAGCAAAATACTTTTGCCTAAATTGAATATTTTATAGTTTAATAGGTAGATAAACAGTGTAAAATGCACGCTTAACTTACTTTTATTTAATGAATTTTTATAGAGTATCAATAAAATTATATATTTTTGTACACGTTTATGGCAATAGACAACGCATTACCTAAAAATAAGCAACTTGTAAACCTGGGGGGAGACAAGGACACAAATAAAAGATGGTGAATTGCTGGTGTGCATCTTACGTCATTGCCGCCATGTTGGTTGACGATTTCAAAAGATTTTCATCATCTGCAATTATAATATCATCCAATTGGCGAAAATATCTTTGTCCTTCGAATCTCAAGGGATTGGTTGCACACCACCTATATTTCGACTTTTGCAAGTTATTATCAGCGGACCAATTCTATACATTCCCGTCCTCCTATTCTTTTAGCTGTAACCGTTTGTGGTCATCACGGTTAGTGTGGAAGGCTATATGCAGGATTCAAATTTAAACGAAGATATCACAGGAGTTTGTTTTTGTTTTTGCGAGTTTAACAAGAGCGCTGGTATTCTCACTCACGAGGGTTGGCTCCCCTAGGCGGGGCATGAATAGCTTACTCTCCTCGAAGGGCTAGAAAATTCCCATGTAAATTTCACGAGGTGAAATCCAGCTCTCTTACCAAGGCTGTTGTATGAGAATTGGTCTTCTCCTTATATAGTATAAACACCCTCCCTCTAATATACGATATACAGCACAAAGCGTCTACTCAACCATCTATTCTCTCCAGTGCACAGTGTATTGCTAGATTGCGCATGGTATTATATTAGATGCTATTCACTGATCTCGAAATAATACTGGATTAAGTATGTATTGTTTTTAAAATGAAGCCAGAAGTCGGCCTTACTTAGGGACCAAGTAATGGTCTTTCTAATGTATTCTGGCAACGATATAAACATTTTGTTGAATGAGATGCTGAATCTTTAAAAGAAAGTAAGTTCAGTATTCTTTTTGGACACAGAAGACGTTTTAAGAAGACATAAAGACATTTTTCAGCATGTTTGGTCCCTTAGTAATGGCGAATTTCTTTTGTTTAGCTGGCTTCATTTTATGAACCAGTGGACAATAGGTTGCACTATCCAGTCTTCTTAATTTTGAGATCAGCGATGCTATTGTGAGCTATTGTATCATTTAAGCAACGTGACCGCTGTGTCTTAAGACTGTTTTCCACTTGGCGATACTGATTTTTCTAGCGAAGCGACTTTTTTCTTTTGTCTTGGCTAATTAGTTCCACCTGAGAGCTTGCGAGGCAAAAGAAAATTCGCTTCGTCCGACATTTTTCGCCAAGTGGAAATCCAGCTTTAATTCTTTATTGATTCTCTGGGTCTCAGGGGGGTGTTTAAATTGCGATCATCGAATCTCCAGACTAACACAAAGACTCCGTGCCTCTTTTAGCCTGCGTGCAGACGCTTGTATTTCCGGTGATTTCGAGACCGAGGTTTGTTTCAATACCGCAGTGATATTCGATGTGCGACAGGGCGGAAAAACGAGTCACGAAAACGCAAACGAACAAAAACTGTACTAACTAGAGTTCAAGAATCAAGATTTTACCTCCACCAAGGGAATAAGTGAAAGTGATCTACAACTCGTTCAGTCAAAGTGATAAAACCTAAAAAAATGGACTCCTTAAGATCCTTCAAGTGACTAAATCCTGCCACGCACATAATTAGCCACTAATAGTTGCTCTCGACTCATACTTTCAGCTTGGCTGGTCATTCGCCAAACGCTTTAAGATTTATGTGTCATTTAGACTCTGAAATACCTTCCGATATTGACTTGAGTGTGCGAATGACTTTAAAATTTGTTTATTTCTAGTTTCCGACAGTAGATTACTAAATCGTGTTTGCTATTATGACTTATTCTCCGAGGGGAAGTAAGTACTTGGATGGAGTTGTTTTGTTTCTATATTAAATTCAAAGCTAATGATGCGTTTCTGAATTTAATTATGAAACTTCAAAAAGCTTTGACTTATTGTGAATGACAACAGTTGATGCATATTTCTGCGGTGAGAGACTGCTGCGAGACTGAGTGAAAATAACTTTGTGCTTCTACAACTATAATTGGTCAAACCAGATATAGATGACCATTCGTTTAATCTCAGTCGCTGTAAGATGGTTGTGTTTTCTGATTCATGAGTCCTGGACCAGTTGAAGCTACCATCAAACGGAAGTCTTCCTTGCGTGCCTTTGTTAAACAGGTTGTATATACCTAAGAAATACCAACACACACTTGGATCGTTGATTCGTTGTTAAGGTTTATATTACAACTTTACTAGTGCCATGAGCGAGGCTTCGAGGCCAGAATTTTGTCTCGTGGTGAGTAATATCGAAGCTCAGAATGTTGGTTTTAGTCTCGGAGATCAAAGACACGATAAACAGCTCGTTCAAATTGAACTAAAAGGTAATATATGAATAACTCTTGTAAGGTTTAATGTTTATGTTTAATGGTTTATCTAGAAATATTAATTGGTTGATTGTTTGCGGAAAACCAATAATTCGTATATATATATATATATATATATATATATATATAAACAGATTAACACTAAACAAGTTAGATGTTTGCAATTGATCCAAGAGTGCTCAATACCACCAGTGGTAGGGCATATGTAAGTAAAAGTTAAAATAAGTTCGTTAGGTTACTACTCCGAGTTTCACGCCTGTAGCGATCTTCAGGGAACTGTGAGAACTCTCACAGTTACCTGATGATCGCTATTGGCGTGAAACTCGGAGTAGTAACGAACTTATTAACTCGGAGTAGTAACGAACTTATTTTAACTTTTTAGAAGCTTTTATATATATATACCAAAAAGAGATTGTTTTTGCGAATACATAATCTGAATTAAAAGTTGCTACCTGGAATCAATCTAAAAACAGCAGGTCTTATGAGACCTGATTAAGGTTCCTACAAGTTTGATATTTCACACAGATATAGGCGTTAAGGGATTATCTGGATCATAAACATTTTCCAGATAACATTTATATTTTCCCATAAGGTTGTTTTTAAAACAAAAGACGCGTTTTGAGAAAGGTCTCTTTCATCTGGGGATAAACTGTTTCATATTCGACTTGTACCAACGAAATTAATGTTCTGGAATGCTACTGTTCCGCTCCGCGGAATATTGGAATATCTATCAGCACACCTGTGAGATACGATTTTTATTTTGACGAGTTACTGCCTTGCGGTCCCAGACATGCAAATATAGAGTCAATTGAGCACTACTTGACTGCAACTGCATGACTATATTAAATTGTAAATATATTTATTTATTAAACTTCACCAAAAAGGAAATTGCAGGAATGGGTGGCACAACAACTTGACGCCAATTACGCGTGTTACAGTCGCAGCAAGCATTATAGTAAAAGACAAATTTTTTTTAAGGAAAATACCCTAATTTTTCAAAAACAGTAAAGGCTTTTGAGTTTTTGTTTTCTTTTTAATTTAAGTGTATTGAATATACACACTTTAAAGGGCGTCATCATTCTTTGACAATTTGGAGTTAGCAGACGAGAACATTTTATGACTAAATGCAGTGCCCTTTATCAGTTGTATATATAGGGTGCGCTGTAAGTATACAAGTAAATCAGTATTGCGTCTGCATGATAATTCCCATTTAAGAAAACAAAATTTGACTATTTTGAAATGTCAAACTTTGGAAATTCACCGCTTAATGTGGATCTATGTTCCTAATCAAAGTTTTTTACCGGCTTGCTCCATTGGATCGACTAATTACTCACAGAGGCAGCGTTATTTTCTAAGGATACATTGTGGTGGACTTTCCTAAATTTTACCCTCTGAATTTTACCCTATCTATAGCTAGCGTCAGACCAGCCAAGTAGCCTCATGTTTGGATTAAAGACAAAATACAGTTTATAAAATGGTTGATTCGCTTGTTTGCATAGGCGTAGCAGCCCAATTCTGTTTCGGGGGCAGAGGGTTAATTAGGGTTAATTAAATATTGATTTTTAAGTCGTATTTTTTTAATATTAGCTTAACGTATAAATTTTCTTGAACATTTCACAGCAATACATGTCAAAATTCAGCCCGAAATTCTCAGCGGAAAGTGCCCAAATGTTCTTTTTCAAATATTTTAGGAGGACAATCCCCCCCCCCTTCTCTCTCTCCCCCTCGTCTACTACGCGCCTGCATGGCTTGTTTGAGAAAAATGAGATTCCCTGTCGCATGTCGCAAGAAGAACTTCATCACAATTTGTTTTCCCCTTTGAGGCAATTTTTAACACTTTGAGGCCTGAAGCAGTCTCCCTGTGTTGAATAAAATCGTCTGGCGTTAGCCAGAATAAACCTTAAGACTCATCGTCAGGCTTCAAAGTACGGTTAAAGCTGATTATTAATAAGGATCTTTGCTGTTGTTAAGAAATGAGACCATGCATTCACGATACTCAAAACGTTTAGCCAAGCATAACTGACTCCAGTAGCCTACACAGAAGTAATTGAAACCGCATTTTTTTGAATTTTTCCGTCGATAACACCGAACAGAAGCGGCGAAAGGCAGCACGTTTTTCTCCATGTTCTTGTGTATACATGATATATTCTATAAACCTAAGAACTCTGTGGGCTGTCGCTGTGTTTACAAAGAGAATTTCGTAGATGAAACGTTTGCCTCATGCTGAGCGAGTCACCCGCTGGGAATCCTTCGATGTACGGTGAAGTGTTAGCGCGGAACGAAGAACACTCCCAAGTAAATTACACAATTATATCACAGAAAACTCTAGATGTCTTGTGTCGTCTTGTTCAAATCAATGCAGCGTATTCTTTTCTTAATGATGTTATTCGTCTAATATTTTCAACTCTTTTTCCCTATTGACGAGTGAAGTTAGCCAGATTAAAATACTGATTACGTGCTTGAAAGTTGTTGTGTTTTTTTGGGTTTTTTTTTTTTGGGGGGGGGGGGTGTGGGGTGTGGGGGGGGGGGGGTCCGATTTTTTAACAAGTTTATTTGGATCATTTACACTTAAAGGACATTGACGTTAAAAATTAAGTTTGTCTAATTTGAAAGAACTCATAATATTGTAATAGAAGATCCTTTACAACGTTTTCGTATCTTTCTGCGTTTTCAAGATATTTCAATTTGTTTGATATGTAAATGAGATGGTCTCTGACGTCAGGAGTGAGGTAAAATATTTTCATACAGGGCAAAATTACTTACATATCTAACGTGAAATGTTCAGCGTCACAAGGAGTTTTTATGTGCACAGTTTCAAATGATTTCGCTGAACAAACTTAGAGATATATCTGGTTTTGCTACATGTGAAAATATTTTACCCGACACCTGACGTCACTCAGAGACCATCCCATCAACAAATTGAAATATCTTGAAAACGAAGAGAGATATACGAAAAGTTGTAAAGGATCTTCTGTATTACAATTTTTGAGTTCTTTCAAATTAGACAAAGTTAATTTTTAATGCCAATGTCCTTTAACAACAATAAAACATTAATAGTATTACATAGCAAGATGACGAAAGATAGTATAAAAATATAATAATAAGATGCAAAGGGGAAAGGTGCGAACGGAACTCTAAGGCCCATGCAAGGCACCCAACCAAATAAATTTAAAAAGTCTTGAAAAAATCACATATGGAAGGAAGAAGTGAAGCGGAGCCTTTCATCAGAGTAAAATGTCATGAAGGACTCCGCTCGATACGTGTCGTCAGTATTTCGTTTTCGATCAAAACTATTCTCGGCATGCAGTTTGCCACCTTTTCACTTTGCTCTAGTAAAGGTAACAAAAGGTACGCTATGCGTACATGTATCTGCGCCAAATCTTGTAATAAGATCTTAAACGATCTTACAACATCTTATAAGATTTTAGCGACAGCTAATAAGATAACAAACGTATTGGGATATATCTTCACTGCAGTTGAGCCGGATACCGCGTGTTTAAAGTATACCCCTGAATCGTCTGTAGGTTTGTGCCATTCACGAAACTTCTACAGTTAGATAGAGCGTTAAATTCTGTACAACATATGTGAATTAGAGAACATGGTATAGAATACAACGGAGAAAAGTCTATTTGAACTGACATGAGCGCAAATATCAAATTGCATTATTACGCTATTTACTTGGCGTACGGTCAAACGCGGTCATATTTAAAGTAAATCAATCGTCTGTAGGTTTGTGCCATTTGGGAAACTTGCACGGTTAGATAGAGCGTTAAATTCTGTACAACATATGTGAATTAGAAAAATCGTATAGAATTGCAACGGAGAAAAATATATTTGAACTGAGATGAGCGCAAATATCAAATTGAATTATTACGCTATTTACTTGGCGTACGGGCGAACGCGGTCATATTTAAAGTAAATCAATCGGCTGTAGGTTTGTGCCATTTGGGAAACTTGTACGGTTAGATAGAGCGTTAAATTCTGTACAACATATGTGAATTAGAGAACATGGCATAGAATAACAACGGAGAAAAGGCTATTTGAACTGACATGAGCGCAAATATCAAATTGCATTATTACGCTATTTACTTGGCGTACGGTCAAACGCAATCATTTTAAAGTATCCCTGAATCATACTACTCCAATCATACAGCATTGCAATTGACTTTCTTCGAAAATAATGTTGTTCTTCGTCTCACTCCGTAGTTCATACAACATGGCGAGGAAATATAAACAGTCACACTACTGCACACATTACAGGTCAGTGGTTACACCAAAAAGTTAACAAACACACAACACGATAGCAATATATCTGCGCGTTGCGCAGATACAAAAATCGGGGATACTTATACTAACAAGCTTAAAATTCCCAATTTTATTGTTTGTAAGTCAGCTTGTCTGTCTTTGTCACAAAATGAATGTATTCTTAACGCAGTTCCACTGTATGTAGCTCATGTAGTCAAGAAAGTACCGTAGAATCCCTTACTTTCGGTTTTATCCGCTGTTTGGGGGCCGCTACTTACGGGGGGCCGCTACTTTCGGGTGGTTAAATACGTTAACATACTGTGGGAATATTCTTCTTTGTTCTTTCCTATTTACCACATTTAATATGCTTTAGTTTTTCCTTATGCCATTTCAACTCTGACTGTTATACACTTTGGTACGTTGATAGTTGAAACTTAACACTTTCGAGTTAATCAAGCGATGACTTGGGGGTCGCTACTTTCGGGGGGCCGCTACTTTCGGGGGGCCCGCTACTTTCGGAAATTTTGTAGACATCTCAAATTTGTCGCTACTTTCGGGGGGCCGCTACTTTCGGGGGGGGGGGGCGCTACTTTCGGGATTCTACGGTACTATAACTAGGCCTTACTCATTTGCTAAAGGTTGCGCCGAGCGAAAGCCTGGGCACGAGATTGAAAATAAACCTCTGACCTCCACCTTAAATAGAGAAACCTTTTCGTTATATATTACACGACGTTTCAGGCATGCCAAAGGTTTTTTAAATTTTTCAAAATGGCGGTTTCACGGGAAAACATGTATTAATATTATGCACATTGACAATACCTAGTAAATGCCGGATATTAAAGCACTTTAAAGCAATTCAATAGATTATAGTTGTGTAGAATGTACTTTTACAATTGTAAGGTAAGTTAAAGCAGGATTTTTTTTGGAATTGGCTGATTATTTTAAATATTTTTCTTGTTAAATTAAATACACTGAAATTTGAACAATTATAAATATTATTAAAGATGTTATATATTTATTATATGTTTTTGTTGGTCAATAGGGTTAAAATATTGAAAATTTGTACAGACCCTTTTAGTAAGTATAGAATACGTAATAATTTTCACCGTATGACGTCAATTTCTTTTCAATTTTTCTTTTGAATTCTTTTCAATTTCGTTTATCGTCTTAGCTTTTGTATATTTTCAATAGAATTCAAAAGGCTGAAAATGACGTCAAGTGCGGAAAATGACGTACTTTACACTTATTTAAAGGTCTATAGCTGAGATTTTGAGGCTTTTATGAATGATATATTATATATAAATTATTTATTATTATTATTACTATTACATAAAATGGAGTGTTTTATGTACTGTTTAATAAACGAGCAGGAGTGCTTTATCAAATATAAAGACACGAGGTGAAGCCAAGTGTTTTTATATCTGATAAAACACGAACTGCGAGTTTATTGAACAGCTTCAAAAACGAACCACTTGGTGAGTTCATTGGTGGAGTTAGTTTGAAAAATAACCTTGTCTAAGCCGAGAAAATCAAAGCTAAAGTTTATGTAAATCAGGAGAAATCTTTATCACATATAAAGATATGATACGGTCATGATTTTCTTTTGTGTTTTCCTCATGAATTATTAATGAGTTAACCACTAGTAAAAA
>OZ036007.1:7994839-7999839 GCA_964035015.1 Corallium rubrum
ATTGGTTTGCCTTGATGAAAAGAAAAAGACTTTTGAACTTAATCTTTACGATGGTCACAATCGTCCAATGGAGGTAACATTTGAAAATTTTGTGGGATTTATTATTATAACTACATGTATACATATTTTACTTAATTCTTCCCACAAGAGGCTGAATTCAAGAGCAATTTACATATCTTAAATTTTAGCTGGGCTCTCATGTTCATTTTGGGTTTCCACCCAGTAAATCACTTGCTACGATTCAAGTGGCAGAGTCGAAGGCATATTAAAGACACACTGACAGCCACCATACAACACATTTATGACACACATGTCAGACCACGAATCACAGCTTAAAGACATAGGTTAGGTGTTGATTTTATGGAGGGAGGAAAACTGCATGGAAAACGCTGTGAAAAACCCTCGAAGCACAGGAGATATCAAGTAAGCTCTACTCGCATAATTGAAATATGGTATAGTAGGTTAATACTGCCGAAACAGAGAACGTGAGTGGTCTAACGTTTCGAGCGAAGGCCTTTCGTCAGAGAGAAACGTAAAGAGTAAAACAAACAACAAGCTTATATACGCGAGATAATCACGTGATAAAAATTAGCCAATCAGATAAAGGTAACCAAGACAAACTAATAATGAGATTCAAAAGAATAAGCCAATCAGAGCAAAGTAACAATAACAAATAAATAATGAGATGCGAAAGGCATTTGCTATTCTCACCATCGATAAGTAAAAAAAGGAGAGTAAAAAATAGAGAGTAAAGAATGGAGAAGTAAAGTGAAAACACTGTTTATGTCTGCCCTTGCTAATACAAAAACAGCATCTTCAGAAGTGTTAAATAAAAGAAAAACGTTCGTTGAGTCCATGAGGATGAATGGTTCCAATTTTGAAAATGAGACGCTTTTCTTGTCGTTTGCGGCTATGATTACCACCGGAAATGGGTATGTATGTCCCAAGCTCGAGAATGGGGTTTATATAGATGGTCACCCATCCAAGTACTAACCCCGTCCAACTAGGCTTATACACTGCACTAGAGTGATGAGAGGCAAGCACCCTAACAACACACGCCAAGCATTTAAATGTATATGTAAACAATGGGAATTAATATGCTTTGTTGATGTTTTGTTTGCTTTAGTCTATCTTTAAATGTGAGGTGAACTATTCAATCCCTGAGGAGCAAAGATCTGCCCAGCAAGATGCCGCAAATAACAACATGGCTTCAAAAACCACGGATAACAAACAAACGGAAAATCTTTCAGATACTGAAACAGGGTTGGTTTTATTTAATTTAACGTATTTTTACGTTTTTTGGAACAACTTTATTACTTTTGCCTAAAAATCTTTTTTTTTTCTTCATTCTCATAATCTCTTCCACCTCCTTTAATTTTGTTTTCTAATTTTTTTCTTGTTTTTTTCTTGGATTTTTTTCCTCTTTCTATTTTCCCCGTTCTCTTTTTCTTTTGTTTTTCACTTTCCCTTTTTTTTCTTTTTTGCCCGTGTTTTTCCTTTTCATTTCTTTTTTTTTCTTTTTTTTTTTTCTTTTTTTTTCTTTTCTTCTTTAATTTTTTTTCATCCTTCCTTTCATGTTTTTGTTTCGTGTTTTCTTCCTCCTTTTCTGTTTTCTTGGCTTCTGTCTTTCATTCTTGCTTTTCTTTCTTTTTCTTTCATGACTCCTTTCTTTCTATTTGTCTTTCCCGCTCTGCCCATTTTTATCAATTTCTCTCTTCTCTTCAGTTTCCCTTTTCAGCCTTTTCTCTTTTCTACTCTTCTTTAAACCTTTATTTTTCATCTTCCCCTTCTTCTTTCTCACTAAAGAAAGGTTTATTCTTAGAGTTCAACAACCAAAACGAATACGCGAATACCCAGATAAAGCTCTTGACTTCCAGGTAAAGCAAATTTCGAGTCAATTTAAACGGGATTTCAAGTGATGATGTTGGAACAATGTTTAACTCATTCCTGTCCGGGGGCTTCCCCAGAGGTGAATAAAATCGTCTGGCGTTAGCCAGAATAAAATACTAAAGACCGATTCGGACAAGAAAGAGTTAAAGAGATAGTTTATAATAACTCATTCCTGTCCAGGGGCTTCCCCAGAGGTGAATAAAATCGTCTGGCGTTAGCCAGAATAAAATACTAAAGACCGATTCGGACAAGAAAGAGTTAAAACCTTCAAAGTTTACCTAAGTGAAGAAATCGTATTTTTAATAAATCCCGAAAACCTAATTTGCTTAACTGAGTGAAAAGGTGGTAAACTGCTGAGAATAGTTTTTATTAAAGAAATACCAAATGGTTTTCCGTGTTTGGATACTCTGATCCAAACACGCGGGAAATTGCGAGACTGGAGAAAAGCGTAACAAAACACGAACCGTAGGCGAGTGTTTTTAGCTTTTCGAAAGTCGAGCAATTTCCCAAGACTGGGCACAGTCTAAGGTATAAATACCTTAATTAAACTTGCTCCGCTATCTGAGTTCTAGTGGCTCAATGGTTGGAGCGTCTGGCTAGCATTCAGAAGGTTGTGGGTTCGAGTCCCGCTTAGAGCTCAGAGCTTTTCTGAGTATTACTAACTAACACAGCTTGAACAGCAAACAACTGACAATTATTATCCAACCTCACTGTATTTCTATTAAGAAACATCTATAAATGCGCCCTTTCGTTTTTTAGGTCCAGGTGAAAGTAATCGAAGCACGGCAGCTTGAAGGAGGTCGTAATATTAACCCTGTAATAACGATCGCAATTGATAAAGTGAAAAAACACACAAGAGTTCAGGATACAACAAATCGACCATACTACAACCAGGTACCTGATATAATCTTGGAGAAAAAGATACTCGAGAAGTGTCGTTGATGTCCATGTAAAAACAGCGCTCCTATTTCACGATAAATGTTTAGGGGGAATTTTTGAAAAATGTCAAGTTTGTAGAGTCACACAAAACAACAAACACGGAGTGAAATTTGATTATGGAGTGGAGTGGAGTGGAGTGGAGTGGAGTGGAGTGGAGTGGAGTGGAGTGGAGTGGAGTGGCGTGGCGTGGCGTGGCGTGGCGTGGCGTGGAGTAGAGTGAAGTAGAGTGGAGTGGAGTGGAGTAGAGTGGGATGGAGTGGAGTGAGTTGGAGTGGAGTGGAGTAGAGTGGAGTGGAGTGGAGTGAGTTGGAGTGGAGTGGAGTGGAGTAGAGTAGAGTGGAGTAGAGGAGTGGAGTGGAGTGGAGTGACGTGGAGTGGAGTGGAGTAGAGTGGTGTGGAGTGGAGTAGAGTGGAATGGAGCGCTGTGGAATGGAATGGTATGAAATAGGATAGAGTGGAATGGAGTGGAGTGGGATCGATTGGAATGGAACGCTTATTTTAACCCAAACATATCTCGTATTTTGTTTGCGCAATTTTTTTTCTTTTTGCAGACGTTTGCATTTAACTTTCCTTCGACCACTTTTGCAGATCTTTTTGATAAGCACATCCAGTTTGAGGTAAGTTTAACCTTTTTCGTCTGTATCATTTCATCCGAGCTCCAGATGGGACTCGAACCTACTAACTTTTCTAATACTAGGCATAGCAGACCAAGATTGTTTACGGTTCAGAATTTACAGCAAATACAAACGAAACTTTGCCAACTTTCTAAAACTTACTAATGTACTACTTTCACCATTTAAATATTCAAACACTTTATTTTCGTCATTATTATATTAACATTTTATAGGTTTTAGATTCTGGCAGATTTCGCTCAGATGCCCTTATTGGATTTTACAAGGTACAAATGAAAAGGGTTTACAACGAGAACAACCCATTCTTTCCTTAGCCAAGTGTTACGGCTCCTTTATTATTCTATTCTGCATGTCTAACCCAGACAGTTCTATTTGTAAAAGGGCGCTCTCTGGCCTAACAAGCTAGGACATTTTCAAAGCTATACGATGTACGATTATTTTGTCAATTATCTAAGTAGATAGTGTTTCAAACGTTTTGAAATATTATATTGCTATGCGCTCATACTATTTTATATAACTATAATTTTCTTAACCCTTTATCGCCCAGTAGCCACTCCATTGACGAGTAAAATCGTCTGGCGTTAGCCAGAGTAAAATACTAAAGACATCGTTGGGCGATGAAGGGTTAACCGAGATAGTCTATTAACCCTTTATCGCCCAGTAGCCACTCCATTGACGAGTAAAATCGTCTGGTGTTAGCCAGAGTAAAATACTAAAGACATCGTTGGGCGATAAAGGGTTAATAATAAGGTGTTACTGCGAGTGACGAACCATACCGGACAAGTGGATAAAACTCTACTTGCATGGAACGACTGGGTTTCGAAGCCGCGACTTTCGTTTTACTAGTCCGATGCTCTACCAACTGAGCTACAGGTCAAGTTGGGAGCTGAAGGTCGAATGATATAGTACATACACTGTAGGCTATTTCAATATATCGAAATATATAAAGGTTAGATATACTGCCGAAACAGAGAACGTAGGAGTCTAACGTTTCGAGCGAAGGCCCTTCTCTGTTCGGCAGTATATCTAACCTTTATATATTTCGATTGTTGTTTCTACACTGCCTACGCAGCACGCTACTTTTATTACACTATTTCAATATATATTTGATATATATATATTTTCTTTCTTTTTTTTTAAAGTGTGATGTGAGAGACATTTACGAATTAGAAGGTATTAGTTAACAATTATTCACCGAAGTGGAGGTGAATAGTGCTGGATATTCACCGAACCGCTTCGGTGAGGTGAATATCCACACTATTCACCGACACTGAGGTGAATAATTGTTTTAGCATATACCTCATAAATGAAATAACAAGTTTAACATTCTTAACTTATATTTTTCGGTATTTTATACAAGACATGGCCGCTAGCAACTTGGACACTTGGGGTACTCGATATTTGTCGACAAAACAGTTTTTTAATACAACTTTTGAATATATTAATGGCTAGAAAATTGTAAAGAAACATACCTGTGGACACTCTTCTACTTAATTTTGTTGACTTTTCTTGTTATTCTACAACATCGGCCTTGTTTAT